>JAOXNZ010000074.1:4470202-4491322 GCA_028566095.1 Kryptolebias brasiliensis
TAGTTTATCACAACTGATATGGTCATCCCAATATTAATCAATTTCAAGTTTTTCTAATATTGTGCAGCCCTAGCTGGCACCCCTTAAATCTCTGATAAACTTTGATGGTAAACTGATGACAAATTCTTTCCCACTATAAAGCAAACATTTTTTTGCTGTATTGACTCCTACATATTGTTGTAAATGTTGCTTGTGTTTAGTAAGTTCTCGCAAGATATCCGATAGCTCCAAACCTCAATCTGTTTAACCTTCGTTCTGGGTTGTTCGTCAGGAAACAATGGAAAGGCCAGTTAAGTTTGTCCCCCTGATGGTTTGCACAGCCCACTGCTGAGCAACAAATAACCACTGTGCTGATTTTAGTGAGAAAGTTCATATTTTTACCAGGAATCACATGCAACAATAAACTGATTAAATGTTTTTGCCATTCAGCAACACAGGTAAACATAGATCAGGTGATTCTAGCTTTTACAACTAGCCACTCTAGTTTTGACCATCTCTTTTATACACTATACAGTGATACACCTTGGATAATCCAGTTCATTGAATTTAAATACTGATATGAGTCTTTTTGTCCCTTCTTTCTCCTCTGTTTTTTTTATAATAAAAGGTATATGGTACAACATACTGAGTGGGATGGGCAAACTGTCTGTCATCATAAATGTAAGTATGAACATGATGTTCAACATGTGAACACTTTTTATTGTTATTGGTTAATGTAAAACTGGTAAATATTTGATTACTATTCTATTGTAAACACATGATGTGCCTATTTGAATGTTTTTATTCACTGAAAAACTCAAGTAAACATTACTATCCTACACCTTTAGTGTAATTTATTGGAGTTAGGGTTTCATTGTCTGTCCTGAGCAGCCTTTCTGGTGTATCCAGTCCCCAGGTCAAATTTGGAGGAGAATTAAATCACCTTTAAACACAATGTAATAAGATAATAAGAATTTAAAGGGCAGATTGCTGGATTCTCACGTGATACTGTATGTTGATTTAATGGTCATGGTTATCCTCAGTGTTTCAACTGAAGGGAGCTGGATTTTGTTTCCTGGTTCTTGAAAACGTTTTACTTTTTCATCTGAAAAGCTTCTACGGTTCTAAAGAAGAAGATGAACTTTTGGCTCTTAGGTAAAAATGTTTTTCAGAACCAGGAAGTAAAGTCCAAATAAAGTGCGTAGGTTTTTTCACGTCACGTTCAGTAACACCTTCGGAAAATATGGTCACTGCTGAAACTGAGGGCGATCATGTTAAATGAAGACAAGCTCTCTTTTTATTTCCTGATTTCATAACACGATCTCAAAAACAGCCATAGATGTAAACGTTTGGAGGACAAGTTACTGTATGTGTGGGTCAGTCAGAACGGGTTTGCTTAGGATCTGTCAACAGGCAGACAGCCAAATCTTTTTCTGTTTACTTTTAATACTGAGAGGATTTTTAGAGGATTCAAAGAATAAAAAGAGTTTATTTACTCTGAGCATATGAAGGGTTGGATCCCCATACACGCCCATAACTACCAGGGAGGCTTACAGCATTGAAAATGAGCACCCTGGTTAACTAATCTATCACTTTCTATCAGTCTGCAGACTAAAAGCTCCAAAGAAAGTCAAGAAGTTGGTTCACGCCCCGGTCATGTGGTTGCGAGACGTTCTTTTTTGCACACACCTTTCAAAGTCCACGAGACACTCAGAACTCCCAGGAAGCTCCTCCCTCCTCCTACAGCGTTAAAACGGGTTTCTTCCCTGGAATGGTTGTAAAGATGGCTGTATTTTCTAACAGTCTCCAGCTGCTTCTCAGCAGAGCAGTAGAAACAAAATGACTCCATTAAAGCTCACTGGCTTTTCTGATAAACACGCCCACAACAACTTCTGACCAATCACACGATACTTGATGCAAACCCCTGTGAGAAAACGTTCAGCCAGGGCCTTGTGTCGAGAGGCGGCGGATGAAGATGCTACGAGAACAAAATGACACAATTTTTGTCACGTGACTGAAAGCTGACTTTGTGACTTCTCATGGAGTATGACTCCCACTTAAGTGTCGCTTAATAAATGGATTCAACTGAAGTATGCCAAAAATATAAAGTTCTTTATAAATATAAAAGTAAAAATGTGACTTTTGGTTCAGAGAGCGCAGACAAAGTGATGTCACTTATTGGTTCGTTGATTGTCATTTTAAAGCTTTATAATGCAAAAGTTAACTTTTTAAATGTGTTTGAGTTGGGTTACAAGAATACGTAACCCAAATCAAAATTTAGGTTAGCTCATCTGATAGCCTTAGATAAGTTTATGCTCATCACTCTTATGGTTCTTAAGCTAGTTGAGACCCTTTGTTTCACATGAAAAACTTGAAAGGACACGTACTTTAGGTTTAAGGGGACTTATTTACATATTTATATTTAAACAAACTGAGTTATGGATGAACGATTCTAGTAACTTTATGGCAAAATGGAGACTTCATGCAGCTATCTCCTATATTCTATATAGACTTCAGTTTGGAGAAATAGAGTTCTGACTGGATTGATGAGCTAACAGCTAGTCCAAATGTGGCCAAGACTAAAGTGTTTACAGGCTGACCTCTCTGTGGCCAGAAGTGTCCACATTTGAACACATTTATCTCCTCATTCTTTCAATAAAAATAAATCAATTGGAGGAAGACACATTTTGGAACCAGAATCAAGTGGCCATTGGTGGAATTGAACTTTAATGATCTTCCACCCTGGCTTCACATGTGACAGTGGATTGATGTGTTCCAGTTTTGTACAAGCAATCGACTCACTTTTGAACCCACCCTCTAGTGATCTATTGTAGAATTGCAAGGTGTGCTTGTACGGGAATTTTAACGACAGAAAAACCGAGAAGACACAATAATTACGATTTTACATAAACTTTAAAAACACCTAAAAATAAAACAAGTATGTTGAAACTGTAGTTACATATGAGCATGAATAATGTACTTTTTGTAAGACTCTACTTCTGGTGTTACTCCTAGTGTTTAGGGGTATCATTTTCTCAATATTGACTCCTACTGTTCAAGAGGAGAACTGCAGTGAGTGCACCCCATCTCAAGTCATGGTGTTAACATCAGAACTCACTTGTGAGAGGATTAATGCTTGAGTATAATTTCAGTTTAAGAATTTTGATGAGTAATTTGACAGTAGAAAACCTTTTGACTTGTGGAAATATTATCATGACAGGAAACTACAGTATTTCTCCTTCTCACTGTCTTTTTCCTCTTTCTGTCTGTAGGCCTTTGTGATCTCCTTCACATCAGACTTCGTTCCTCGGCTCGTCTACCAGTACATGTTCAGCCAGACAGGCACCATGCACGGCTTTATTGACCACACGCTCTCCTATTTTAATGTGTCCAATTTTAGGCCCGGCACAGCGCCGCTTAACACGGAGCACGGAGACATCTCTGTCTGCCGGTAACGAGCTCACACACAAACACACAATCCTCTTACAGAACTGACCCATATTTTAATCAGTATAATTTATTGACATATATTTGTTTGTATTAGTAAAATTAATCATTTGGTCAATAAAAAAACAGTAAGTATCTATCAAACAAACTTTTCACATCCACTAACACTCCTTGCTTTTTTCTCACAGTTCATTAATAGGTTTAATTTAATGTCACAAGAATTTAATTTAAATGATTTTGTCAACAAAGATAAAACGTTACTCTGATCTGTCCAGTAGGTCTTTGCATTAACAGTAATCAACTACCATTGAGGCTTATTTTGAGTTGACTGATGGTTGTTCAGTTCCATTTTTTGTCCGGTGTCTTCATTAAGTAAATCTCTTAAAATTTGAGTCCATATGTACAAAGAAAAATTGTTGGGTGTCACCAGAAACTCTGCAGGTTTGCTCCTGTAACTTTAAGCCACAAAATGGTCCCAAGGTTACCAGCAAAGGCTGAGTTGCATTCACCTTGTCTGGTACCTTGACAAAGTAAAAAAGCAAAGACGCCTTCTGGCCGCCTCGGTGTGATTTCTGAATGGGTCAAGGCAGCGAGGGGGTCAAACCCAAACCACCCCTGATGCACCTTTGTGCCACGAGGTGATGTAGTTACAGAGCAGAAACGATTGACACGTGAAAAGATAAGCCGGCTTTGCGGCTCAATAATGTGATGAAGTGGTCTGTGCAACCACCTGGTCACGTGATTAAACAACAAACATTACTGAGGGAAGATTGGTGATGACGCACAGCAACTTTGCATTTAGTTTAAAAAATTAGTAATTAACAAAGAGGATTGCTAAGCCAAGTTATTTTGTCGTGTTTTGAAAACAATACGAGAAAGAAGTCACGCATTTAATGCGATGCACGCCACGTCAATGCAGCTGAGTTCTGCTCCACGCCTCTTTTGGTTCTGTGGTGCTCGCTTCATTACTGAAAGCTCACGTCTGTGCGTGATGAGGCCGGCTCCTGTGGTGATTTTTGAGCGGCCAGAGGCAGCATTGAGACAGACTGGTCATTGGGGACATTTTGCCATTTCTTACGTATATTATCACTTTATCACTGTCTTCATAGAGGACAGTGGCTTTTATGGTCAAATTTAGGGTTAGGCCAGTGATGGGTAAGTCTTCCATTTGCAAAATTTGGGGTTTTAGCCTCAGATGTTTTCAGTCAAAAAATGTTTCAACCTTTTGTTCTGCAGCGCTTGATTGACAAAGTTGTTTAGGAAAAATCTTTAGTCATGCTCAGAATGTTTTTACTTTGAAGTTTTATGTGTCCTTGTTGACAGTTTTGCCGTTTTGGTTCCATTTCTGCTTCTTGTCTAACCAGAAAAAAATATTTGAACTTCAAAAAAGTATATATAACTATATGTCCATGTTTTATAAAAAATCTGAAAAGCACTCTGCTTGTTTTTAGACCCAATTCTATTTCTATACTTTTCAAAACTGTGTAGAAAGTCTGCCAACCACACACAAAAAAAAGTACTAAATGTGAAAACCAGATAACTTTTTTAATGTTTAAGACTCACAAATGCATCTCTATTGAAACCATAGTGTCTGTATGAATCCCCATCTGTTCATACTTGTTATATTAATGATGTGCCATCTCAACTCCCAAAAACAGTGCACTATTGTATCTTCGGTGCATTTTTACTGATGCTGATGGTAAGAATCTCTTTCATAATGTTAAAATCAAGCACTGTAGAAGGAAAGGTCACCAATGTTAGAACCCACAGACGTTTAAGGCCGACCTGCAGTTACATAAGACAGCAGAGCTTTACAGAGTAAGAATACAGTCTTTGTATAGGATTCTGTGATGCGTCACAGCAGAAACATGGCAAGAGCCTTTTACGCCTTTAACACTTATTAGGCGTGAAATTTGGTGGGAGATGCTCCAAGAATGGGCTTTGTGTCTGCATTGCTGTATAGCGTACAGTATGTACAGCAGCTATCTGGGCTTGAGGCTCGTTTTTTTATTCTACTGGACTTGATTTTGGAACTGTGGGTTGAATGGTTGAATATATGTGTGACGGGAAAGAAAAGAGACAGAATGAATATCGGCATGGTCAAACAGAGGACAGAGAGAGTGGGGATGACTCCATTGAGAAAACGATCTGATAAGGACACGAAGGAATGAGGCAACTTTGGTGACAAGAAAGATTCAGCAGGATGGAAAGACACTGGAGTGGCACAGATGAATGATGGGACACACTTATTGTAGCTAGGGTGGATGGTTCAAAAGATACAACCATGAAGGTTATACATTTTTTATTAAATTTAAAAACAGGAACATAATAAACTAAGGAATAGTTTCCGCCTCAGTGCCAAAGTCCCGCTGACATCTATACAGTTGTGTTTCCTTTAATGTTCCCTGAGACATGAAGTTCTAAATATAACCTAAACCTCTGTGTTGTTATATATAAACACTGCTTGTTACTTAAATTGTAAAGGAGTTAAAGTTGAGAGAGAATAATTTAGGGCTGCACTCAGAAAAGTATATTATAGTGCAGATTTCTATCACTCTTTTGTAAAGCACTTAATTATTGCTCCTGGAGTAGAAATTGGTCCTCAGAGTTAACAGGATGATGACGAGGAAATTATAGCATCTCGTATTATCTGCCAACAGAAAAGTTTCCAGCTTCACATTATATTGCACAACCATTATGTCTGTACTTTTGGCTTTAAAGCCATTATGATCTATTATCAAGTTGGTCTTGTTAAAAAAAAGAAAATGTGCATACTGGCTCTCAACACAAGCAGTTTCATTTCATTACCACCTCTCTGACTGGGTGTTTACCTTTTTGTTTTGTCTGTGAGTAAATTTACTGATTCAAAGTTCTCTTCTGGCTTTCTCAACTGGGAAAACCAATTGAGAAAGCTCCTCGGATGAGAAGCAAAACGTCTTCAGCTGCAGAATAGACCCTTTTTGGCTTTCCCAAAATGTTTAACGGCATTCTTTGTGTAAACGTGTGACTTTAAAGAAAGAACTAAAACAATCTCTCCTTCAATATTCAGCCATTTAGCAAATGTAAAAACTTTTGTCTGACAGTGGGGAAAAAAATTATTGTATCTTTTTATAACATTCTGGTTGGGAATCATGATAATCTAACCATAAAAAACTTAATATACTGTTGAAGATAGTCTTCTCCAGAAAAAATATGTTTTTAAGATGGTCTGCCTTCTAGGTGTCCACAGTGCTGACATGAAACTGGCTCTGCTTACACTCTTATCACCAAAAAGTCAAGTAAGGGCCAAGCTGTTCTGTGATGGTTTAATACTGAATCTTTGCTCCAGACACATCAAGTGAAAATATTTACTCTTCTGTTTTCTGTGGTGCAGAGATAAGATCTGGATAAATAAATGTTTCAGCAAATCTAAGGGCTTTGTTCCCTTTTGGGTGAAAACTGCTCGTAACAAACAATGTTTTGCCTAAAAGATTCTGCCATGCATTTTGCACAACAGAAATGTAAAAAAAATTTTTTTAAATTGTAGGTTTGTTTGCATTTTTAGACAGAGAGGGGTGATAAAAGGAAAGAGATTTGTGACTTTAGACCAGCTGCAGAGAGGATTTAAATGGTAAACTATGGGAGATGTTTGGTTCAAACATTATGTGTTTAAAGATCATCACTTCATAAAAGATAACCCATCATAAAGGATGCTATTTAGCATGCTATATAAGAATGATTTGATTTGGTTTTCTGTGAGTTTGACACAGGACAGACAATCCAAATAGCAAAGTAAAGCAGCTTAATTACAAACAAAGTGATTAGTGTGGGAGATTCACTATGTCTGCATACGACACATCAGGTCCAATTTCATAAAGTTTATGAAAGGTTTTCTTTCTAATGCTGGTGATTGTTGATTTATCAAATAGCTTAAGAGTTGGATTTACCAGCAGTCAAGGTGGAGGGGTTGTTTTCTCCCAAAAAGGGGCGGAGCATTGTACAAAGGCCAAGTGCATGTGTTGCTCGACTGTTAAAGTAATACCACACCTGTACCTCTTCACAATAAAAGTCTCAACAATTGAAGATGACTAGGTTTGCCAACTTCATAGTTGTTACAGCTGTCACGAAATTTATATTTCAAACGTTCAACATTTACAGGAAACAAAGTGGGACAGGATGGCTTTATTTGGAATAAATCAGCTGACTGTTTTACATCACCTTTAATCAATTTTAATGTCATGACCGGTTAGGTTAAAGTATTGAAAAAAAACATGGTTAATTTAGAAATTTAAATGATATCGTTGTTTTTTTTTGTCACATTGTGTGGCAAGACTACATTAAAAAAAGAGCTAATTGCCAATTTTAGAACCCCTAATTATTACACTACTTTTTAAACTTTGGGCAAAAATAACTAAACAGGGCATATATGTTTATCCTTTTTTTTTTTAATAAAACAACTTATGAAGTTGTCAAAAAAAAAATTAAAGCCCCTGATACCCAAGTGATTTGATTGCTTGATTTTTTCTTATTTTTCTGGTCCAATCTAACTAATTCGATAATGTTATAAACATGTCTTATAACTGGTGTGACTAAAGGATGAAAACATGTAACATATGAGTGTACCCATATCAGATAATATTACTGTAGAAGTAACTTACAGTAGACCCATTTCAGAGTTACATGATTTTTTAAGGTTGGCCCAGTTCTTTTCCTCCTCTTCATTCTTCCTTACTCCTCTGCTCACAAAATGAATAAATAATCAAAATTGGAGTGGATGAGAGATGCCAAACCCTGTTGTCATGACAAAAGAAATATAAACATTCATACACAGAGCTGATAGAGTCATCACTGTTGTTCAGTGTATTATTTATTTAGGAATGGGAATGATTTGACCCCTTTTTGTCTGTAAATTATTACCAAATCCCTGGAGACACTGTATTGGCAGCAGTAACTCTCATGAACAAACACACACACAGATCCCACACACTGACCGAAAAACCATAATGTCATGTAAGATTATTGAGTTAGATGCTCCAGTTGCTGTAGAGCTCCGCTACTATAACCAAACATGGAGCGTCAAGGAAGCACACACACACACACACACACACACACACACACACACACACAAAGCAAGTCAAAGAGACAATGGTGTTTAATTTATTTTTTTTTTTTGTAAAATTATAGTTTCTGTGTAATTCCACAAAATAACTAAGCCTGACACAAAGGCAGGTCTTGTTTCACAGTTTAGTTGACCGACTACAAAATGCTGTAAAATATGAACAGATCAAAGAAAAAAAAAGGGAGAGGAGCACACTCTCAGAAGGAACATTCCTGACTTATGACTGTATAAGGAGAAGGAATCAGCCATCATGAGCCCCGGCCAACACTCATACATGCACACAGCGTTCATCCTTCCTCATTATTTCTATATTTTTAGTGTGGACCTCAGTGGGAGCTCATTCAGTGGTTCATCTTTTCCGGCTTCAAAAGATTAGGGATTTTTTTTTTTAACTTGTGTGTCAATGTGGATCACTCATTACGTTGCATCAGTGAAACTTGTTGAGCTTTCACGTTAATGTGATGGGGTTAACTGCTGTGGTCACCTTGTCTGACTGGTGTTTCCTGCATTTATATTTCAGCAGAACATTTGTTTTTGTGCTTGCAGAAATCTTCTTTAAATTACTTTAGTTTTACCTATACATTGTTGCCTTGTGTTTCTATGGCAAACTGAGGTGTGCGGTGGTAACAACATCTCTTTACATATTTGATAATCTAGCACAGTGGTTCCCAACCCTGGTCCTTTAGGAACACTGTCCTGCATGTTCTGGTTGTTTTCCTGCTTTGCCACACCTGATTTGAATGAGTGAGGGATTAACAGGCTTCTGCAGACATCGAAGACATGCTGGTCTTGCATATGTTAGCGTGATCTCCAGCAATGCCAGGTTGCTACAGATTGAAAAATTCTGTAGGATGACTGTGGCAACTTTGAAACGTGAGACACACACCTCATATATACGCCAGATTATGTCACCGTATTGTGGTGCTTTTATCCATAATAGGCAACTCCATTACTTGACTTTCTTCATTAGAGCTGTGTATCAGTGGTGTGTTTCTTTTTGTTCTTGGTGTAGGTACTGTAAAAATATGACATTTTGCAATGTATTGTGCCTGCAGTGGGATACATATTGTTTTATTGGAGTATATGTGGTGTTGTAAGAGTACCAACAATGTCTGCATGGTGTTTTTGCATGACTGGTTGTGGTTAACATTTATACCATGGCAACAAAGCATACACCATGCTTACACTGTAGTGTGCTATTTGCTAAATTAATGTAAAGATGTCCTAAAGTCACCAAAAGAAAAAAATATCAGTGGAGGAGATTCTTGCATCTGGTGATGAAATCACTCAGCACATATCATTAGAAAAGATTTGATTCATGTGTTACATGTCAGCAGGTTTCTCAACATCTTAGTAAATATAAATATATTCCAAGAATCTGCTTTCTGTGTATATGAGGTTTGCACTATGATCAAAACATTGTTTAAATTCTCATTTATTTGCAAATAAACATTTTATAAACAATGTAAGTAAGACACTTTTACCTAGCAATTTGAGTTTCTGGATTCTGATTTTCAAAAATACATTGTCAAATGTATTTTCATATATTTATCCCATTTTATTAGGTCATTTCTTAGTCTAACAATGTATTTACAGAAGGTCAATATGTATTTTTCCCAGTGTTGAACCTCTGTTTTGAACCCTCTCTTAGCTCGGCTCTACAAAGCAAACCCTTGTTTCTAAATTGTCTCTTATTTCTTTCCTAAAGATCTGCTTAAGGTTAACAGTGTGAGCGACTGTCTCCTGGTGCTCGCCTTCAGACAGATGAAAGCTATTTGTTGTATTTCACATCCCATGGGGGAAAACAGCCCTTTTTTTTTTTTTTACGACAGCTCAGTAACACGGTCCAGACTTTTTGTAGCATTGGCCAAATGTGTGTGCAGTCTGCTGAAATGGACTTGGTCCTCAAATGTTTGGACTGGTAACCTTCACCTAACAAGTTGTATGAATATATTACAGCTTAGAGTTTCAGACGGTTGGGTTTAACATAAAGCTGTATTTTCAAGAATTTTACCAGCATTGTAAGACATTTTATGAATAGAAAATTAGATTAGAGAGCTGTTTTTTTTTTCTACATGTGTCTCAATGTATCCTTGAGGATATTCCAGAAAGTAAGTTGAACAAACTCTGAGTTTGTTCGTAAACTTTGAGTTAACAGAGGAGGTTCAGTTAAGGTTAACAATGTGAGTGACTGTCTCCTGGTGCTCGCCTTCAGACAGAGGAAAGACATCCCACGGGGGACAGGCTGCCCTTTTTTACAACAGCTCAATAAACACAGTCCAGACAGTTTTTTTGAGAGTGCACACTGGTCACCATGGTGATAAATACAGACTTAAGAAGTTCCCTCATCTCTCTAGAACCAAAAACAAAGTTTCTATAAACTCAGGGTTATCTTCGTCAGAGGATTTACTTAATCCAGTTTATGTTTATGTCTTTAAAAATTAAAGAAAAAAAGACCCATTTAAAAATGATCCACAGTAGAGTAGACGTGGCCTTATTCCTCCACCTGCCACCGTTTCTAAAGCTTGTATCTCACTGGGCTGGGACGGTTGGCAACTAGTTGGAGACACAAAATTGCTTGAAAATACACACAGTTTTACTTGGAATCACACCGAATTGGTACTAACAACTCGTTTGCAAATATGCATACTGTAACTGTGAATAAATTGTGACATTCTTGCGAATGTTGTACAGTTTTTTTTGTCTCATGATCTTTTATTTATGTCTCAATTTGATTGCAATTTATTCTCTTTTTTTGTCACCTATCAGTCACAATGTTTTTGTCATAGGTTGCCAAACCCTCCCAAAGTTGTCTCATTTTTCTCACACTGTCTGACTCTTGGAGAGGGGTTTGAGATGCCTGCGACGACTCTCTGAATATTTAGAGAGTAAAATCTGTCTATCAAACATGTTTAAAATTCCAGCGACACAAGAGCGACGTCCTGCAACTTATGTGAGGAACCCTTGTGAACGTTTCGAGACATTTTGGAAAACAATGAATTCTGTTTGCAGTTTGTCGCCAACAGTCAGATACCAGTGAGAAACAACCTCACACCACTACACCTTCAGACAGATGTTCAGCTTTTAGCAGCTTTTAGCGTTAACTCAACTGTCAATTTTCTCTAGGAGTTTATTTAGACAGACTCCTGTGTCCTCTTATTTCATGGGAATGATGACTGCATTCAAGCTATATAATAAATAAACATTCAAGTGGAACATAAAGAGGCAGGTGACCTATGTACATGTCAAAGGAGTGGCAGGAAACAGCTTGACCAAGCTTGAAAAAGTCCACAGAAGAACGCTCATTCAAACATTACATGTTTGTAAAAGCTGGAACCATTTTTTAAAAATGCCATTTATAAAAGTTCTTTTAAATTTAACTTCAAAGTAAAAAGCATCCCAATGACAAATACCACTTCTACTTCCAAAGATATTGATCTTATGTGACAGTAAAGCTATACAATTACCCAACTTCATAAATAAATAAACACAGAATATATTTATGTTTTCAATTTTTTCTTTGTGTGTGTGTAACAGATAAAATCACATTTGCTCAGTCAGATTAATTCAAATTTTTTTTACGTGGAAGTGCTTTATTTGACATGTTTGTCATAAACAAAACACATCTTCTTTTCTACATCATTCTTTATATATATCCTCATTTCAGTACAAACACAGTGACTGTTTGCTCAACACGTGTTTCAGATTATGTGCTGTTTATTTTGCCTGCACACCAAGGAGTGTTTACTACAAAGAATAAAAAAAAAACAAGAATCCAAATGAGGTTAATTGCACCTTGAGTCAGAGCTAAGAGATGGGAATGTTGTGTTAATTGATCTCTTGTCTCAGCGACAGGAAGACAAAACAGATTGGTTGCAGAGTGAAAACAATATGAAAGCAAAAACCTTTGTCCACGTCAGATGTTTGAACTCTGGACGTCTTACAGGTTGATAACCTGCTACACAAACAGAATGGACTGTGTCGCGTTTTGATTGTTTATTAGGTTTTGTTTATTGGTTTGTAGTGTATATAAAAAAAGATTTAGTTAAATACTTATAGCCTGAATTCAGAAAACAAAGTCTAATTTAAGCTTTCAATGTGTGTTTTGCTGTAGGTATAAGGATTACAGGGAACCCCCCTGGTCTCCAGATGCGTACCAGTTCTCCAAACAGTACTGGTGTGTTCTCTCTGCACGACTGGCTTTTGTCATACTGTTTCAGGTATGTTTGTTGTGATTTTTTTTAATGGGTTAGTAATTGTTGCTCATATTTTTTTATTGTTTATTTGTTTCACAATGATACTGAGCTAAGGAGGGTGAGCCCCTGTTGTAGCCGCTAATTCGACAAAGTGTGGATCAGGATGTCGGTCAGCGAACAGCTCTTTAGTTGTTTGCACATCCATCCCTATCATCATCCCTAACATGTGTCAACCAAATGCTTCTTCAAAGGCAAAGCTGTTGGAGACCTTTTTCAAATTACTGCTGGAGACACATCAACACATCTGGGTTATCTTACTTTTGCCCTGTATATATGTTTAAAAAAAAGATCCGACTGCCACTCTTTTTGCCAAAAAATTTTCCATTCATAACAACAAAACTCTAAAATTTTTGAAGCGATAAAGTTCTTTAACTATACAGTTTGTATTACTTTATTGGTGATCTGTGAAGACTTGATTGTGAAACAATGAGCTTGTTTTCCTCATGCCGACTATTACTTTGTGTCCTAAAACTAAAACAACAATGAAGCCCTTTCTTTTTTTCTTTCTCTGTATTTTTGGTTTATTGTTAATGTGGACATTCTCATCACCTAGTGGTGCAGCATGGGTATTTCAGTATTTTTTAGAGTCAGAAGAAGACTGCTACATCATCGTTTCTCAAAAGCTCTGTGTCTCAGTCTACATGGATCCAACCAAAGGTGATAGATGATGCATTGTATGAGTATAACGTCACCTATAAAACAAATTTTAGCCACCTGTAGTCATAAGGTATGAATTAGGACCAGAAGAACAAGATCTTGTCTGGGTTTTCCTCCTGGACCTGTTGTCTCTTTGACCCAATCATGGATAAGTGAGAGAAAATGGATGGATGGATGTTTTTTGATAAAAAAAGTGGCAGTAAAAATGTTTTTAACAACCCCAGGAGCAAAACTAAAATAACCCAAGCATGTTACTGATTCATAGCCTTAAGTGTGAGGCCAAGGTTCTCAACCGTAAAAAGGTGGAATACTTAATTGGGGAGGAGTTCAAGTATCTCAGTGTTTTGTCCATGAGTAATGGTCGGAGGGAGCAGTAGATTGATCTACGGATCAGGCCCTTATCCACAGTAATGGGAGTATTGCTCTTATCTGTTGTAGTGATGAAGAAGCTAAGCCAAAGTCTCAATTTACTCGTCAATATAGGTTCCAACCCTCACCTCTGATACACATGACAAAAGAACAAGACTCCGGATACAAGCGGCTGAAATGAACTTCCTCTGTAGAGTTGCCAGGCTCAGCCTTAGAGATAAGGTGAAGAGCTCCATCTTTGGAGGAAGCTGGGAGTAGAGCCACTGCTCCTCTGCATCAAATGGAGTCATTTGAGCATTTAATTAGGATACCTCCTGGATGCATCCCTCTGCAGGTTTTCTGGGAACATCCCACTGGAAGGAGACGTCAGGGCCAACCCAAAACTCTGAGGGATCTTGTATTCTTTCTGGCCTGAGAACTCCTTGGGATTCCCCTGGAGGAGCTGCAGAGTGTCACTGGGGAGATGGATGTCTGGGTTTCCCTCCATGACCTGACCACAGAAAAGTGTAAAAAAAGGAGTGGATGTTACTGATTCGTGATGTCTCGCCAGCAGTAGTTTGAAAAGGTTTAGGAAAATTTGGACATTTGGTAGTGGAACAACAAAAGAGCTGGTCATAAATCAATAGAGGTAAAGTTAGTTTTTTTTAAGTGAGAGTACTCATACAATACTACTTTTAATCCTTTCTTCTTTCTGGCTCTTACAGAACCTGGTGATGTTCCTGGGCCTCATGGTTGCCTGGGTGATCCCAGATGTTCCCAAGACCATTGTGGAACAGCTCAAACGGGAAAAGAAGCTCCTAGTCAACCTATTTTTACAGGAAGAGAAGGAAAAAATACAGCTCATCCAGAGCCTTTTTGTTAAGGATGCCACCCTCCACCCTGACAACCAAGCACCCAATCAGGGCCAGAGCTTCCCCATCCTTGGCCGATACAGTACTCTACCCATAGGCCCGACGGCTGGAGATGGGGGAGGAGGCCCAAGGGCGAGGTGTAGGGCAGCCAGCTTCAGCCAGTTCAGTGGGAACAGTTCGTCATTGCCCAGGAAAGAGAATGCAAACTCAAGGCACACAGCAGTGTGACATGTAACGTGTTCATGTGTGGAGATGCTTCAGCTGGGCCTCAGGGCTTATAATTTGTGGGACTCGGTTTATGTACGTCTTTACCTGTGACTTTTGTGTCCTGTGGTACCTAAATGGTCACTTTGAGATTTAAAAACGTGTATAATCTGCTCTCTGTACGAACGAATCTTTAATGTTCTTGTGGTTTGAATGGATGTGTGCGTGGTTTCTTCTTACTCACGCGACTGTTCACCTAAAAGTGTTGTCATTTTTACTTAACGGAGTTATTTAGTGAGGCACAAACCTTCATAGCGTAGAGAAGCAATAATTACCATATTAGGGTGGACACTGAATATTACAGAAACACAAAAGAACAATGGACTAAGACTGGTTCAATAATAAGCACTTACCCATCATGAATAGACTGATGGACATTGTGGCTTACCGTTAGGGCTGTCTGACTTGTATTTGTATTTTCCTGCTTTATGCTCTTTGTGTATTTAAATGTATTTTTGTTTACAAATTTTGTAGCTTTTACAACATTCCACTCTTTCTGTACGCAATTTTCAGAATTCAATTGTGTCGTGATGGAAGATCCAGCTGCTGGTTATTGTTTCCTCACACTTTGCCCTACGTATTGACAGATGGAAAAATGCCAAGTGGCACATTGTGGTGCCATGCACTCCTGTTCAAGCTGTAATATCAGAAATGTATGATCTGTGAAGTTAAAAAATAATAACCTTTATGAGCCATAAGGACATTTACAGCTATCCGCTAACTGTAGAATAAAGTTTACCTAAAAACAGATGAATGCTAAGGGATTGTCACCTCACAATGAGACTGAGTTTAAATGATCTTGCTGTGTTTGTGATAAGTTGAAGAAAAATGCATCCACATTCAATAATTTTGAAATAATGCAGCTTTTTGATGAAACTGGACTTCTGCTGCCCAAAGGAGGACCTTTATTTTACATAGAAAACCTTAAGTCTTTAGCTCTTGAAAGACACAGACTGTTTTTATTTTGTAAAAATATGTAAACTGTTACTGACCAGTAATTTTATCTCTGATACATCTATTTAATGTTTTTATTTTAGATAATTGCAGCTTTTTAGGGTAACACATTTAACTAGGTTGTTAAGTTCCTAAAAATATACTAAACAACATAACATTAGCATTTCATGGTCAAACTGCAATATAAGTTGCTGTAATTTATGTACAAAAATGACTTTTTAAAACAGTGTTGTGGCTTCTCAGTGTCCAGTTTTATTGGCAGTGCTTGATTGACACTGTCTATCACTGAACTGTACAAGTTAGAGTTCTTCATGGTTAACTATCCTACGAAAACTGATTAAAAACAAAGACCCCAACACAGTTTTAGCAAGCACACACAAGTTCAGATATTTTTAAAAACAGAGATTTCCTGCAGCGTTTGCACCTCCTTTCCAAACACAATGTTTTTGATGAAAACTTGATATATTTTTTAAATTGCTTACCTAAGTGGAGACTTTAAAAACCTCTGGTTTTGGTGTATCCAAGTGGACCTGAGATACAGACTTTTAAAAACCGATGATGAAGCATCACCATCACTTTGTGCCCTGGACACCAAAACAATTGGCTTGTTTTGCATCATCCTGATCACGTCACTGTAAAACTTTGTTCCTCTCCTGAAATGACTAATAACTGAAAGGAAACTGTAAAAACATTTTGGCGTTATCTTTATCTTTTGTATTTTTTGTATTCTCACCACCTAGTGGTGCAGCATGGGTAGTTCAGCGTTTTTATTAGAATACTTTTTTGAACTTTTTGATTACCAGAGTAATATGAAGCATTTCCCATCTCAGTAACACGATTAAGCATAAAAAAGAGCATTCCAAAAAGGATAAGTGTTTTAAAGATAAGTATGAAGAGGTTTAATTAATTAATTAAGGGACAAATAGGTAAGCAATTAGAAGAGTTTGTTTTATTATTTTTCTTATGTGAAATTGCAAAAACCAGAGACATCACCTAAGTTGGGTAATATATCTGAGCCATTTCAAAAATCTCGTGACCAATAAACACAACAAACAAAACAGAATAATTAGCTGTATTCAGGTGGTGCTACATTGCAGTAGAAACAGGTACGTTTCTCTTGTAGTGATGTTTTTATTTTTGTTTTTACAGTGAACACAACTTGTTGCTGCATGCACAAATATAATCGACTTGAAAAACTTTCAGAAAAGCTGCTTTTAGTTTTTAGGAAAGAGTTTGATCAAACTGCATTCTGCACATTTTAACAGCATGGTGCGGTAATTCAACTGGTCTGTCTGAAGGCTGTATTGGTCACTCATTGAAAAATTAAAAGCAAAGTTTACTGACATAAATAACTTAATTACATTTAAGCTACAAACAGTTTTTAAAAATGTAGTTAATGTGGTGTACTTGTTCTGTACTTATTTATATACAGGGAAAAATATTTTGCAAACCATTACATGAAAATTTAATTTATAAAATAAGCTGCTGTTTGATTTAAACCACAGTTCAACTCTAATCATTGATGTATTCAGAGAATACACCTTGTGTTGGTCATTGTGTCTTTCTGAGCTGCTATAAACATCCTTCATCAGAGTATAATAAATCAATGGGGACTATCATGAAACTTTTTTCTTAAAATACCGACATGCTGTAAACCTTTAGCTCTGTTTCTGATGCCTTGTAACTGCTCTTTATTTCCTATTGAATTCAACATTCATCTGCTCAGATATGACTCCGTCACAGACTGTTATCTTTAAACTGTATTAACTTTGACTTTAAAAAATTGTGATAAGAGAATATTTGTTATACAAGCTTCTGTTGTTCACCTTTACCTTAAGCTGGTGTACAAATTCCTTAATACAGATTTGTTAGATGGTTTACAAAGTCATTTCTTCTTATTTTGTATTTAGTCTGTTCCTTTTTTGAGCTTACTAGCTACCTCGCTGGGGCAGTCTTGTTAGGCTCTACTGGTGTTTTTTCACTGGGCTGTGACTCTTTGGACAAGTTAGAGACTAAAAATTGAAAAAATGTTTTGGTCAAAATTTGCATATTGTCAAAAAAATACAGGTCTAGTGAGCTAGAAGTACAGAAAGTAAATCTGGAAGGGCTTGAGATGCATTCATTTTTCAAACATGTTCAAAAATCTTGAGAGCAACATGAAAGCAAGTCCCTGCTCTCACGCAAAGGAAACTGAGAATCTGCACAAAAATTCCTTGGAAACTCCCTCACAAATACTGTTCACAATGTGTCACCAACAGTCCCATCGCAGAGAAATACTAACTTAACAAAAGGCTACATTTGTAAGCAGATATGTTGTAAACTGACAGCACAACCACACAACCTGTGGACTTTTCTGTGCAGATAGCTCACAACACAATTGCACCTTAAAAGCCTAGTTCAAGTTTCTCTTATCTGAACACACACACGAGCAGACTAAGTCAGGATGAATGTCTTGCAACATGCTTTTAAAAAATGAAGAAATATTTTCAACAATCATGCAACAAGTGTGTGTATGGAAACATACACACACTTTGCATTATCCTGTAAAAGTCTAGTAAAACCACTGCAGCAACATCTGCTGAGCTTTGACATATTTTCTCCTAGTTTCTTCAAAGGTTTTCATGACGAATGTGCTCATGTCTTAACTTTCAAACATTACCAAGATATCTAGGTTAACCCTCCTGTAGCCTTACAGGAGCTTCTCTACCTTTCTGCATCTCTTTCTCCCTTTTGAGGGCTTCAGGAGGGTTAAAGAATTTGAAAGTTACAGCATTTCCATTTCATTTATTCAGCCAAAATGATAAGAATGCCAGGCTAGACAACAGGAATGTCTAATTAACTGAAATAACAGGGGTCTACAACAAACCTAAAAACCAAACCATTGAACAAAATGATTAATTTAATAGTTAATGTCCAGCTTGGAAAATCACTAGCAAAGAATGAAGAATTCCAGAAAAAATATCATTGCAATTTATTTCAATAAAACAGTTGTCTGAACGCTTCAAACACATTTTCACCATAAGGAAAAATATCCCACAATTCCAAAATGATGTCAGTTTCAACAATAATTTCAAATAATAGACAGGAGTTTTTTTTAAATAAATCAGTAGGTCTCTCCTTCAGTAACAATAACCTACTGTATGTCCCTTTTTTCCTTTTTCTTCTTTTTTATTTGTCTGTATGATTAGAATACCAACAGTTGTTTTTTTCTGGTGTGTGTGTCCTCATCAAGCCAGATGTGCCAAATGTTTCTACCAAGATCTTTTCCATTTAAGATGACATTGACAGTTTGGTTTGATTGAAATTTTAATAGCTGTCTAACCATCACTCTTTCAACCTAAGATTTAAATTTTCTCCAGCTTCCTGTATCTCAGATGTGTTCCTGTGTAGGTATTGTGTAAGTGGGCACATTGTGCATCATTACAGTAGTGGTACAAGGTGAAATACTGCTGGTACGGCCGCTTTAGTGTTGAAACAATGGCACCAAAGGGAGGCCTTTATTGTAACAAAACTAGATCATCGCCAACTGGCTTGATCTTTGTAGTTTTGGGATTTCAGTGCAAACAAAAAAAAAACAAAAACAAGTTGTTAAATCAATTCTCAAGGATTTATTCCAGTCTTTTAAGAACACCTTTCATTATTGGAACACAATCCACATGACTGATGTCTGCACCAGTCCCCTAACAGAATCTGGACATCCGTGGACCAGCGAGCAGCTTTTCTAATAATCCAAATCTTAAATTGCCACTGATCTTTCATGTTTCAGAGCTAATATGAAGTAATTTTAAAGACAATGCCCCATCCTTCCGAAAACCTTTGAAAAGTTCTTGGCGAACAAAAACTTTGCCACAAACAAGGATGAATCTGATTTCCACAATACTTTGCCTTTCTGCAGTTCTGCATCCCTCAGGGAACAGGCAAATCATTTTGGGTCACCAGTAGGACCTTTGTAAAAACAATTTGTTCAATCTTTTGACTACCACTGGCCAAATATTCTGATTCTTTGTGCTTTTTCCCCAACTCATTGTGGCTCATTATCAGCAAGTGCTTTTCTGCAGCAACTGTTAATCAGTTTTAAGGATTTTCAAGAGCACTAACTCTCTGAACCTTTCTCTTCATCATTCCAATAAAATGTTAGTTACACCAAAAGTGACTTTTGAGAGGATCTACACCAGCATTTTGAGAGGATGGCTTTGCTAGGTTGCGAAATTACAAATTCAGCAATTGAAACCAAGATGGCAGCCAGCTAATCTCTGATTGCAATATATTATTTATAAATCTATTGCTAATACTAGCTAGATTTTCATTTGATTTCTCTCTCTTTTTATTGCTTACTTCATAAAATTAAGCACTTTTGGAAATAATAAAATACATTGATAAGGTTAATAAATACATGATTATTTAAGAGTTGACAAGTATACACTGAAAACGTACAAAAATGCAATAAATTATTATTATATTAAAACGTACACAACACAGGTATTTTTGACCTCTTGACTATGTAATGACACCATCTTTTTGTACAACATATTACATATGTGAAACATTCCTTTGTTGTGAAAAATTAGCAATAAATTCACACTTGTGTGGTCTAAATAGTGAAAGCTACAAATGCAATGAGTGCACATCAGCACTTATAATACTAAACCACACAAGCTTCTTACATCATTTTATTAACATTTTATTAACCAACACCAGCTGCCTGTTCGCTGTAGTGACCACCATAGTTTTGCTAACAAACACCCTGACTGTGGTTTACTAGGATTCACATTCCTGACATTTACAGCTCTGTAGGAGGAAAGCTGCTGTGCACTAATGAAGATGGAATCTTCCAAGAACTGTTGGCATTTCCTTGTTAACTGGGCTGCATCTTGATGCACTACAGATTTTCACCTTTTCTCCGTCAACTGAGTGTAAGATTTAAAAGAAGATTTTGAAGCCTGATTGCTTGAGAGTCTATGAAAATGAAATCCTGTGGTCAGGCAATTAAAAAAGAACTGCTCTCTGGGACTAAAAGCACATAAATATTTGGATTTTTTGAGAGGCTTAATTAATATGAGACACAGTCAGAACATAAGTTGATAACTGATCATGGTCCAGACTGTTGGAAATGACACAATTCAGAGAAAATTAGATTAATTGCATAAAAAAATCAAAGGGAAAAAGTCAAAGCTGAGACAATTAGTTTAGAAGAAATATTTTCAGAACAGGAGATGAAATCTTCATTGGAGCCCTTTAACAATTT
>JAOXNZ010000074.1:4504239-4516208 GCA_028566095.1 Kryptolebias brasiliensis
CAAGCCTTACATCACCAAGTGCAAAGCATCGGATGCAGTGGTGTAAGGCATGCCGCCACTGATCTCTAGAGCAGTGGTGGCAAGTTTGAATGCTTTGTTTTCATTCAAACATTGCTCACTTTAAATTTCCTTCTCTCTTTCATGTTAGGTTTAAAGGCATCCAAGCCTTACATCACCAAGTGCAAAGCATCGGATGCAGTGGTGTAAGGCATGCCGCCACTGATCTCTAGAGCAGTGGAGACGTGTTCTCTGGAGTGATAAATCGTGGTTCTCTGTCTGGCAATCTGATAGACAAGTCTGGGTTTGGAGGTTGCCAAGAGAACAGTACTTGTCTGGCTGCATTGTGCCAAGTGTGAAGTTTGGTGGAGGGGGGATTATGGTGTGGGGTTGTTTATCAGGAGTTGGGCTCGGCCGCTTAGTTCCAGTGAAAGGAACTCTTAATGCTTCAGCATACTGAGACATTCTGGGAACATTTTGGGGATGGCCCCTTCCTGTTGCAACATGACTGAGCACCAGTGCACAAAACAAGGTCCATAAAGACATGGATGTTTGGTGTGGAATAACTTCATTGGCCTGTACAGAGTCCTGACCTCAACCTGATAGAACACCTTTGGGATGAATTAGAGTGGAGACTGTGAGCCATTCCTTCTTGTCCAACATCAGTGTCTGACCTCAAAAATGCACTTCTGGAGGAATGGTCAAAAATTCCCATAAACACTCCTAAACCTTGTTAAAAGCCTTCCCTGAAAGGTTGAAGCTGTTATAGCTGCAAAGGGTGGGCCAACATCATATTAAACCTTATGGCTCAAGAATGGTAGGTCACTCAAGTTCATATGCGTTTGAAGGGAGAAGAGGAAATACTTTTGGCAATATTGTGTAGTTAACAAAAGTCTCTGCTTTTTATGCTAATCAAGCTTATTAAGATGGCAACCCCTCCCTGGGCTGCCACCTTATCGTGGTGGAGAGGTTTGAGTGTCCCACTGATCCTAGGACCTATGTTGTCAGAGGCTTCATGCCTCTGGTAGGGTCACCCATGGCAAACAGGTCCTGGCTGAGGGATCAGACAAAGCGCAGCCCAAAGATCCCTTATGAAGAAATATATTTTTGGATGCAGTGTTCCCTCGCCCGGACGTGGGTCAACGGGGCCCCACTCTGGAGCCAGGCCTGGAGGTGGGGCACGCTGGAGAGCGCCTGGTGGGTGGGCTTTCACTCATGGAGAACCGGCCAGGCACAGCCCGAAGAGGAGACGTGGGTCCTGCTTTCCATGGGCTCACCACCTGTGAGAGAGGCCAAAGGGGTTAGGTGCAATGTACAATGGGTAGTGGCCAAAGGCAGGGACCTTGGGGGTCTGATCCTCGGCTACAGAAGCTGGCTCTCGGGACATGGAATGTCACCTCTCTGGTGGGGAAGGAGCCTGAGGTGGTGTGCAAGGTCAAGAGGTTCCCGGCTAGATATAGTCGGACTCACCTCGACGCACGGCTCTGGCTCTGGAACCAGTCTCCTCGAGAGGGATTGGACACCCTTTGACTCTGGAATTGTCCCTGTTGAGAGGCGCCGAGCAGGAGTGGGCATACTTGTTGCCCCTCATCTTAGTGCCTGTACATTGGGGTTCAACCCGGTGAATGGGAGGGTAGCCTCCCTCCACCTACGTGTGGGGGGACGGGTTCTGACTGTTGTTTGCGCTTATGCACCTAACAGCAGTTCAGATTACCCACCCTTTTGGAGTCCTTAGAGGGGATGCTAGAGAGCGGTCCTCATGGGGATTGCCTTGTTATGCTGGGGGACTTCAACACTCAAGTGGGCAATGACAGTGAGACCTGGAGGGGTGTGGTTAGGAGTACCAGCCCCCCTGATCTGAATCCGAGTGGAGTTTTGTTATTGGACTTCTGTGCTCGTCAGGGATTGTCCATAATGAACACCATGTTTAAGCATAAGGGTGTTCACATGTGCTATTGGCACCAGTACACCTTAGGCTGCAGTTCGATGATTGACTTTGTTGTCATTTCATCTGATCTGCGGCCGCATGTCTTGGACACTCAGGTGAAGAGAGGGGCGGAGCTGTCCACTGACCACTACCTGGTGGTGAGTTGGCTCCGATGGTGGGGGAGGATGCCGGTCAGACCTGGGAGGCCCAAATGTATTGTGAGACTGCTGGGAACATCTGGCAGAGCTTTCAACGCATTGAGTCTGAGTGGGCCATGTTCCATGCTTCTATTGTCGAGGCGGCTGACCGGAGCTGTGGCCGCAAGGTTGTCGGTGCCTGTCACGGTGGCAGCCTTTGAACCCGCTGGTGGACACCGACAGTGAGGGATGCTGTCAGGCTGAAGAAGGAGTCCTATCGGGTCTTTTTGGCCTGTGGGACCCCGGAAGCAGCTGATGGGTATTGGCAGTCCAAGTGGAATGCAGCTCAAGTGGTCGCTGAGGCAAAAACTCGGGCGTGGGAGGAGTTTGGAGAGGCCATAAAGAACGACTTCCATGCGGCTTCGAGGCGATTCCGGTGCACCATCAACACTGTTTATGGTGGGGATGGTGTGCTGCTGACCTCAACCCGGGACGTCGTGGGTCAGTGGGCAGAGTACTTCGAAGACCTCCTCAATCCCACCAGCATGTCTTCCAGTGAGGTAGCAGAGCCTGTAAACTTTGAGTCGGACTCTTCAATCTCTGGTGCTGAGGTCACCGAGGTGGTTAAAAAGGTCCTCGGTGTCAAGGCCCCGGGGGTGGATGAGATTCGCCTGGAGTTCCTTAAGGCTCTGGGTGTTGTGGGGTTGTCTTGGTTGACACGACTCTGCAACATTGCGTGGACATGTTCAAATAAAACACTGTAGGGGCTTCGCAAGCAAGTCCTGATCCAACATATACAGCTACCCCTAAAATAGCAACACATAGATATTATGTTGTTGTGATATTATAAATGGACTTAAAAAAAAAAGTTTGTCCAGCACCCAAACAGCTCATTCTGGCCTCGGCATGCAAGGTGTTTGGTTAAACTCAGCTCAGATGGATTCAGGAGGTTCTATCCTCACTGTGAGGGTAAACATTGTTAAATGATTGTTTTGGGGTTTTTTTCTAGCATAGTAGAAATACTTACAACAACAACAACCCTTGTCCTTCACTGACCCAACACACACTTGTCAAAAATGGGGCGTCAGCTCAAAGCTTTGACAGATGTTTTGCGTGTGTGTGTGCATTCCATATTCATGAGCATGACCATCTGTTTTGGCAACTATCAATGTTATTTTGAGTGAATTCACTGTAATGACACACAACTATTTTCTTTTGTAAAATGCCAAATGTGTTTCTGCTGCTGCTACGTGTGTGTTTGTGTGTGTTTACGTGTGAGAGTCAAGCCGACTGATAAGCCTAGCAGTCTAGTCAGTGGGCCAGAGTTGTGTTTCCATGGTAGTGAATCTGACTTTGCCTCGAGCTAACCTCAACAGTAAATTTACACTCTTTGATCCAGCGTTGCATAGCTGCCTGCTCAGTTTATCAGCTTGCTCTTTAAATTAGGCTGATTAGTCACGTCAATCTTCAGAGATCAATCACACCTTGAGATGTGAATGACTTTAACAAAAAAAAAAAAACTGTCTAAATAAAAGACCCACAAGAAAGACAAGTGCTGGGATCTGCTGAATTGCCAATAATTTTTTTTCACACTTAGATCTTGGCTCAGGATGTTCAAGCGGTGAGCAAAACGCACCCACAGAGCAAAAGATGCAACTTTAACACTGAGGCCCCATCTACACTACTTTGAATAATACACAAATTTATAATAATAATAATACCACGAATACACCCCCTGTCCAAAAACAAACTGAGCTTTTGGTGAGAAAGACTGATATACTGCTTTTAAAACACTTTCCGAAATGGAGATTTTTACGTGCCTCTGTAAAAATTTGAGAAAATTAGCTTTAAAGAAAAGATGACAAAGCAGCCTATTTTGCACATTTTCACTAGTACTATTTGCCTAAGAAACCAAAACAACAATGAAGTCAGTTTTGCAAGTTTTTTCCTTTCTTTATTTCTTTTTTTTTTTTTTTCACAAATGTTTGCTTTATTTTGATCTTGTTGCCATCACATTTAGATTGTGTGCTGAAATTGTTAAAAACTGAAAGAAAACGGCAAATTTTTGGAAGAATCTTTAGTCAAGCTAAAAATGTTCTTTCTCTGCATTTTGATATGTTGTTAATGTGGACGTTCTCTAACCACTGAGCGACTGGATCAGTGGTTAGAGCAGTCATCCTCCAACAAGACAGTTGGAGGTTTGATTCCACCAATATGCCACATTTGAATGTGTCCCTGGGCAAAACCCATCATCACCCATCATCCAGAGGCATCCATCCATCTCATCCATCCATCCATCCATCTTCTTCCGCTCATCCAGGGTCGGGTCGCGGGGGCAGCAGCCTAAGCAGGGAGACCCAGACTTCCCTCTCCCCACTTGGGCCAGCTTCTCCAGAATCCCAAGGCATTCCCAGGCCAGCCGAGAAACATAGTCCCCCTAGCATGTCCTGGATCTTCCTCTGGGCCTCCTCCCGATGGCACGTGCCCGGAACACCTCACCAGGGAGGCGTCCAGGAGGCATCCTAACCAGATGCCCGAGCCACCTCAACTGGCTCATCTCAGTGTGGAGAAGCAGGAGCTCCTCGTTCCGCATCTACACGGAGGAGACCGGATGGAACGACCACGCGCTCAAGGGAGCGTTCATTAACTCTCTTTCTGAGCAAATGAAGGATCAGCTGGCTACGAGAGAGGAGCTGGGAACCCTTGAAGGAGCCATTAGTTTAGCCATTCGGATTGACAAATGGCTGAGAGAACATACTAAGGAGAAGAACTACAAATCCCGAGAACCATCGTCTACCATCATCTCCTGGTGCCCATTTATCAATTCCCGCGACTCTCTGCATTAATGAAACTACTCTCTCTTTGTTCAAGCTTTAGTTGATTTAGGTGCTGAACAAAATTTTATCAGCAGTGAATTGATCCAGCAGATGCAAATTCCTGTAATCGCTCTTCAGCCTCCGGTCACCATTTCCACCCTCACAGCAGAAACCATGACCACCATCACCCATAAAACCAAGGAGATTCATCTCATCGTTTCAGGCAATCACCATGAATACAGTGAGTTTCTCATTTTTTCCTCACCCACCTCGCACCTGATTTTGGGTGATCCCTGGCTCGAAGATCACAATCCTGATATTAACTGGGTCAATAAACGCATAGACAGCTGGAGCTCATTCTGTTTAGCCAAATGTTTACATTCAGCTACCAGGCTAACTGAAACACCTGTTTGCCAGTCAGAACCTAGGACCTCACTCAGGTACCTTCTTGTTACTATGATTTAGCAATCGTTTTCAGTAAACAAAGAGCACTTTCTTTGCCCCCTCGACTGTTCTATTGATTTACTCCCTTGTGCGCCGCTCTCGTCCTCCCGTCTATATACTGTAAGCTCTCTGGTCCCGAGAAGGAGGCCATGCAGGATTATATTGACAGTTCTTTGGCTTCTGGTATCATTCGTCCTTCCACCGCTGGTTCCTTCTTTGTGGAGAACAAAGATAAGTCTCTTTGTTCCTGTATTGACTACTGCGGTCTCAACCAAATAACTGTCAAAAATAAGTATCCTCTTCCTCTCATGGACTCTAGACCAATTACACTCTGCTAAAATATTCACAAAAATGAACTTAAGAAACACTTACCATTTGGTTTGTATAAAAGAAGGGGATGAATGGAAAACAGCTTTCAAGACTTCATTAGGACATCTCGAGAATAGTTATGCTATTTGGACTAACCAATGCCCCAGCAGTGTTTCAGACTCTCGTCAATGACGCCTTAAGGGATTTTTTGGACCAGTTTGTTTTTGTGTACCTCGACAACATTCTCATCTATTCCCAAAACATTCAGGAACATCCCAAGCATGTCAGATTAGTCCTCCAAAGCCTTCTTGAGAATCAGCTGTTTCTAAAGGCAGAGAAGTGCGAGTTCAATGTGTCAACTGTTTCTTTTTTGGGTTTCATTTTTGAGAGTGGGCAGGTTCGGACGGACCCTGAGAAGATCAATGTAGACTCTGAATGGCCAACACCAGAGAATCGCAAGCAGCTCCAGTGATTTCTGGGTTTCGCCAATTTCTATCAACGTTTTCTTAAGTACTACAGTCAGACTGTGGCTCCCCTCACTCAACTTATCTTAGCATCTTAACAATGAGTAGTTGTATAAACTCACCTCACCTCCACCCTTCGCCAGTTTGTTTGAACTCCTGAGGTGGACAAGGCTTTTGGCAGATTAAAGGACTTATTTACTTCTGCTCCTATTCTTTCTCACCCAGATCCTAAGAAGCAATTCATTCTGGAGGTGGATGCATCTGATATGGGAGTTGGAGCGGTTCTGTCTCAGCGAGCAGTAAAGGATGGCAAGTTACACCCATGTGCCTTCTTGTCCCGTTGATTAAGCCCAGCAGAGAAGAATTATGACGTCAATAAATGTGAGTTGTTGGCAATCAAGTTAGCTTTAGAGGAATGGAGACACTGGTTAGAGGGTTCAAGCCCTGGTTGTGTCAGGGAGGGCATCAGGCATAAAGTAATTGCAAAATTATTTTATGCAAGTTTGCTCACTATGGCAACCTATGCAGAAAGGAGCAGCTGAAAGTTAATAGACCATTTAGATGTTTTTTTTAGAATCCAAAGTTGCTAAATAAAATAAGGTTGGTTGTCATTACACTTATCAGCTTCAGTTACTACTACAGTTACTGTGTGTGTTGGCAAGCACGCGGTTTCTGATAAAAAAAAATGTTGAGACTGAGCTGGCATCCTTACGTCATGCTGTGCCAAAAGGTTGAAAGTGAAGTGGCTGTTTGGTTTTACAGATGTTCAGACTTGCAGAGTCTGTATCATTCTTGTGTGTTTAGGTCACCTTCTTGCTCTCTTCTATTGCGTTGAGTCTTTCTTGTTCCCGCTTCTCCCGTTCCAATCTTCGGCGGGCCTGATGCACACAAACACACACCCTGAATTTGCATTAAAACAGGGGTGTGTGTGATATTGGATGTTGTCATGTTTGGGAACTCTTGTATCACCTACCCTCTCCTCCTTTTTGTCTTCCCAGTCGTCTTCTAAAGCTGCATGGCCTTCTGTGTAGTCTTTGGTTGGGCTCATTGGCATTCCCAAAAACACATAGTCTTCTTCTTTACACAATCCCCTCATTGACTGGAACCAAAAAAGCAACTTATATCACTATCACTTACAGATCTTATATCAACAAGTCTGGACTGGTCACTAGAGCACCGATGCCAGTGCATCTTTGAGAACTTCCCTTTGTGGTTTTCCCCCTTTGTGACAATACAGTTATAGTTTATTCAAGTTTGAAAGCAGTTGATCATGTCTTTAAGACAGGCTGTGAATAACCTTTTAAAGACAAGGGAACAGAACTACTAAAAAAAACAGCATGTGTCATTTCTGACACATTTAGCAAATTTTTATGTAGATTTTCAGCTCTTCGCGTCTTGTTAAATTGACCCTTATCACTCCACCTAAGAAAGCCCAAGGAGCCTGGACAAGACATACCCAAATTAAATTAGCTGCTATTCCTGAACCTTTTGAGGAACAAACCAAAGATTGGGCTCCATCTGAAGTTAACACTTTCAATTTTTTACCTCAAGAGTCAAAATGAATTTAACCAATTTGTAGTTATTGAAGTTGAAAAACACAGAAGTCAGTAAGTTTTTTCTCTTTTTTTATCATGTTGCTGCACATGGAGGAAGGGTGTTGAGGACGGGGAAACCAAATGAGGCTGTAGAATGAAGTCTTATCTAGTTGGAGTTCAAATATTAGAACAACAGCGTAAAGAAATCACTATTCTGGACATGTTTTTGTGAGGGAAAGTCCAGGCCGTATCCAAACTGTGCCAAATGGATATGCCACTTCAGAAAGCTATAACTCCTGTATGCTTCAACATACAGGCCTAAGTGAGGGCTCTAATGAAAGGTGACGCAGAGAGAAATCCGGTTCTGTAACTGAAGTCATTGTCAACATGACTGTTATACAGTAAAGGATGTATAAACACAATAAATTGCTTATTCTTTCTATAAAAAATGGTCCAAAACAAGTTCAATTTGTCAAAATGTGTATTTACTGGAAAAATATGAAAAAGTAATAACACTGACACAAACTATTTACAAACTACTGTCACACATCAAACTATTTATAAACCATTTCACTGTTTCCACTTTAAATTCAGTGTTCATTCACATAGTTTTAGTTTGCCCCTTCTTATAACAGCGCTTCTGCGGCACAAAGCACCAGAGTTTCGCATGCGTCACAGCTGCTCCGACTGATCATCCAGCAGCTTCCCGGTCTGAGTCCGATTCACTTGCAGGCCTGAAACGGAAAACATAAAATAAAATAAAGAAAAATAAAATCATCATTTATTCTCATTATTATTTAGTTATAAGTGCATTCACACAAAAAACCAAAATGGAGGTGCTCCGTCTCGTCCGCCCTAACCATGATGTCTGCCCCTCCATGCCCCTGACCCCCCCCCCACACACACAAACAAAACCAAAATGGAGGTGCTCTGTCTCTTCCGGCCTGACTATGATGACAGCCCTGACCATGATGTCCGCCCATCAATCCATTTATGCCCCCACCCACCGTTCCCAGAAAAAACAAAATGGTGGTGCTTCGTCATCCATCCCCCCCTTTACGTTCACGCCGCACATTCACGCAAAAACCTCTTCTTTATCTTTTGGCTGTTCCCTTTTCAGGGGTCGCCACAGCGAGTGATACTCCTCCAGCTACCTCTGTCTTCTGTGTCCTCTGTCCTCAAACAGTCACACAAACACCGAAATGCTAGTTTACTCATCTCCATCCCCCACCGACAGCCCCCGCTTCATGAATATATGGGTGAAACAAAGAAAATGAAAGATGGAGACATTTGTTTTCTCACTTAATACTTTAGTAACTACTTCGAAACGCACAAAATCTGTCTTTTGCATGAAAAAAAACACGCTTTTCATGAAACTACAGCCTCACATGTGACATTAACTCACCACACACCTGCACTCCTAACACACACGACTAACAAAGCACTGTCTATAAACAATGAGTAGCAAATAAACAGTACGTAGCATCTTAACAATGAGTAGTTGTATAAAACAAAGTTTTTACTTACTTATCACGCACATATTCGCCTCCGAGAAACGCATCGCTCTCTTAATCAGATATATCCTGGTCTGAAAAGTCGTCGCTGTCTCTTTTCTTCACCAGCTCCAGAACTTCTTCTGTTGTGTATTTAATCTTCTTTAGTCATTTCGCCAGCTTTTATGTTGAAAAAAGGACAAAAAACACAACTTCACAGCTTTTACGCGCAGGACGCATGAAGAGTCTTCTCAGCCTGACGGTCAGACGCGCTCTGATTTGGGAGTTACGTTAAGTTTCGACCACACCTAGCAAAAAATACACGTGACCGGAATTTCATTGGCTACCTGCCTGCATCGTCAGAACCAGCTTGAGAGCTGATTGGCCGGAGCTGTATGCTTGCAAATGAAGGGAGGAGAGTGTCATGACTTTACGCATGGGGGATTTGATTGGCTCTGGGGAGGGCAGGGATCAACTCAGATGGTCAAACGAGATGTCAATCAAAAGGAGTGGTCCTGCACCGCTATTTTGAAACTAAAGTTAATAAAAACGATAAATGTAGAAAAAACTATACAGCTATGAATTCAAAATTAAGCTGGACGGCCCACGGGCGGGCCGTCGCCAGTTAACAGGTTACAGCAAAAGCTCAGATCTTTTGAAAAGGGCCTATGTGAAAAGGTTATGAACAATTAATATCCTACCTGTTGTGGATAGCTCTTTGAACAATCTCAGTTTAGAGAAATAGAGTTTAATTCTGAGCGGACTGACGAGGTAACGGCTAGTCAGAGCGGGGTCAAAACCAGAGTGGACTGCTTTCATTTTCAAGCAAATTTGATCACCGCAGTCAACTTTGCATTACATGGTTATATAGAATTCTGTGGTTCTTTAGAAGTTCTGGTGCAACCTGAACGTATCCTGCAGAAATACCATAATATTTCTTTTAGAATAAGGGTGTAATGCACAACTCCAGATGATGTAAAGTTTTATCAAATTGCATTTGCATAAATAAACTGTCAAGGCCATGTTTGAACTAGCCATGAGGTCATTAAAGCTATTTCTCTAAACTGAGGCCATTCAAAGAGCTATCCACAACAGGTAAGATATTAATTGTTTTTAACCTTCAGACAAATGCCAAGTAAAAAAAAATTAAATCAGTTTAGTGTTAATGTACGAGAAGGGGTGTCATTTCTTCACAGCACAGGTGTAAAAAAACAAAACAAACCCCAAACAAATCAAATAATAATAATAATAATAATAATAACAGCTATACTGGTAGGTGAAGTGACTGGGCATGTTTTTATTACACTATAATACTAACCTGAAGGAAACCACATAAAATCTGACCATAGTCCAACTTTTTCCTGCAAAAAGTGCATCCAGTAATAAACATGTATAGAAATGACATAATTTGGACAATATTTACAGAATAAGTATAAAAATTAAACCTGTTCACTACAGCATTTAATAACCGAGTGGATATAAGTATAATTTCTGTGCTCTTTTTTATTTTTTGTAACGCACCTTTGACATGGAAATACTTTGAAACTGCTTCACATGTGCCATCTTCACCAGACTGATCTGTACACCCTGTTAAAGATATTCACTTTTATTAAATCTCACTCATACAAATGCATTTGCATCAGAAGCCAGCAAATATTTCAGTCAGAAGTTTTAAAGTATTTCTTCAAAAGCGACAATAATACTAAGCAGACATGAGCCTATAAATAAAAACACAGACTCACCTGATCGTCCACATCAATTCTTTTCGTTCTTTTTGTGCGCTTCTGCGATTTGCTGTATATTAATCAAAAATTCATTTTGATAGCCTCCTTTTTGTTTAATATCTCATATCAGCTGTAACTGTGTCCTTACCGGGGTGAGTGTCTCGATTGAAAGACCCTGATCGGAGTTACAGTGGTTCTTGAACAGTGACAGCACCAGCTCACTCTCAAGTCATTCCCACAGGACCGTGACAGAAGTGCCATGCTTCCACTAATAAAATGTCAAGAGGCCAGAAGAGAAAAGGTGGCATCACCACATCAGTATATCAGCTTTGAAAAGAAGGCCAGACGGGCAGGTTAAAAATAAAATACCAACAAGAACATTTCCTGGAAGACAAAAGCATTATTTATTCAACAATTGAAGATTTTAAAAAATAATGTGTATATTTTAGTAACAGAGCAGCTGGCTTTTTGTTTGGACATCATGTCATGTATTATAATTAATAGTATTTTCATCAGGCTGCTAATAGGAAACCCGACAGCAAAATGAGTTGTGTGTGTGATGAATGTTCAACACAAATTGTCTTATTTTATCACACTGTTGTCACACAGATCATTGCAGGATGAGTCTGCTGGCTGTGGTGACTGTTTCCTTTGTTTACTGTATGAAACTATAGTCTTTACAGAACATGCATAATAAAAATAACAAAATTATCCATCAATCCAGTTTGTTTACCAGCTTTTCTGTGTAGGGTCATGAGAAGCTGGGGCCTACCTGCAGTGGTCGGTGGGCGAGAGGTGGAGTCAGTGACGTAGCCAGAAATGGGTTTCCAGGTGGGCCTGACCGAAGTGGGTGGGCCACCAAATTTAACATCACTTGTAAATTACGTGGAAACTGAAACTTTGTTTACTTGTATGTTTCCCCTGTTTACAACAGTGGTTCCCAAACTATTCAGCTTCTGACCCACAAAAACAACAGTGGCAGAAACTTGTGATTCTTACAATAAAGTTTTCTCAAGGTTTATTTCAAAACAAATTTTATTTAAAAGAGCTTGAAAAAAATTTAAAGTTGTACTAAGATCATGTATCTTGATTTTAATAAATTAAAGATTATTGATTAATTAAT
>JAOXNZ010000074.1:4523760-4538116 GCA_028566095.1 Kryptolebias brasiliensis
TGTTTTGGTTTCTAGTGACATGCATGAACTAGGCTGCTACATCATTGTTTCTCAAATTCTGCATTTTACCAGTCCACGTGGATGTCTCAAAAACTGAGCTTTTAAACCCCTCTTGAAAAACTGTTTGCTTGCAGACTAGAGGTGCAAAAGCAGCAGAAAATTCCCATTTTTAAAATGATCTGGAGTGTGCCGAGTTAAGGTTATAATGTATGTTATGAAGAAATGAGGCCCTTCCTAAGAGTTTTACCTGGACCTCTTTTCTTCTTTGTGAAGGTGTTTCACTTCTCATCTGTAAATCTTTCTAAATTCAAACTGAAATGTGCAGAGCTGCAAGCGTTAGAGCTGCATAAGATGCTCTTTTTATGCAATCTGAATTCTTGTGCGAATTACTAATATGTTACAAAACTTCTAACTATTTCTCAATCTTGTAGACTATTTTCCTTCTTGTGGTCATTAACGCTTGTGACTTTGAGGGTTTAAGGAGGCTGCAGAACCGTTTAAAAACTGCTGCTGGAATCTCATGCATCATTCAACATAAAGAGACTGGAATAGCCCTATTCACTAATCTTGTTTTTATGACAGTTTGAGGTCCCCTAACCAGCACAATTAAATGTTTAAGCCTTACTTTTTTTCAAACCACAACCATATTGTAATTCTCAACCCAAAGTATAAAACCAAGTTACTGTTTCCCCTCCGCCCTAAACCTTGTGGAATCTTCCATTTTGGTCTCTATAAAGCTAACTGAATCATACAAGTGCAATAGGCTCCCTGCTTTAAGCCAAACAAATCCAGATTAACAAGAGCACACACACAAGCAAGCTTGTAACTTTATCCTTATTAGGACGTTGTACTGACTTTCATTCATTCATATGCAGTCTAACCCTTAAGACAGTATATTACTCTTAGAGACGAGTGGGCGACTCAAATTTACAAAAACAATTGCAAAATGACATCCTGTCAAGGTAGGGGATTAAACCAGAAAAGGTCCTAGAAAGGTAACAAAAACAAAGTACACACACACACACACAAACACTTAGGTGTCAATGGAGGATTGAGAGGAGCGTGTCCTCTTTACACCACCGTATGTCAAGACATTCTGCCAAATGCTGGAAGAATCCTATTTCTTAGTTTAATCCATTGTCTTCTCTCGTTTGTCAAACATGCAAGTTAAGACTCTAACACGTAGGTCAAACAACAGTGAGATTCACAGAAGATAAGAAGCATGTCATTCACTCCCAACACGTTTTCTCTTATTTTATTAAAGAAAAAGAGCATTTAGTGAGCAAAGATGTGAGGAAAAGGCAGATTCTTTTTAAAGTTACACTTTAAACTTCAAATGTAGATTATTATTGATGCCTCAGTTGTTTTAGGAACGGCTATTACTGCTTTACAGTGTAAATTCTTTAATCAGTACCTCAAACATTACAAATACATTCAGTTTTGCCATGATTCCCAACTAATGCCATTTAGATCTGTCTGTTGCTGTGACAGCACAGATTAAACAAGTTAGTAATGTTGCCACTTTGAGCTGCAGCTGTAAGCGGAGACAAATGAGACCCAATTAGAAACAAGATCACGTAATCATACACAGGTGGACACACATTTCTGGATGGTACTTCTCAGTTTGTATGTGTTATTTTAGAGACTACTGAGTCATTACTGCCTTTGGATGATTGAAATACTCATGAATGAAGACAGAAGTATTACTTATTTGTGTATTTGTGTTGGCTTGAACGTGTGCTCTGATATTTTATTTTTAATTCTGTTGACATATTTGCTGTATCGACTCTATATCATTCAATGAAATCAACCCTTTGCACGTAAAGCCCATAAGGTGTAATCGTACGTAAAATAAATAATATGAAGGTATTGCTGATATGTTCTCTTCTGCAGACTGACAAGTGCTAAGCTCCTCTTAGAATAGGAGATTACTGCTTCAAATCCCAGCTCTGCCTGTATGTGCATCTACTTAAGAGAGCTTTACCTCACTGTAAAATCCCTGGGTTATTAGAAGTAGCACATACTGCGGCTCCATCCCAGTGTCTTACACTGATTTAATTTTAGTCGCAAGTCAAGCACCTCTATAAACAGGCATTGCTCTTCTTTTCTCATTTCATCTTCAGGTGGGATAGAAGGGGACAACTCCTCCCGGTGGACAACTGGATGCAATGAAGAGTGACGGGTCTAGTCTGGCTTAAATTACTGTCTCCATCAGCTACTGAGACACAATTAAAAGTTTGGTGATGCCTTTATTTAGAAATCCTTAAATCCCATTAAACCAAAGTTTGGACCTGGATTTATCATTCGAACTGCCCCATTTAAAACCAGGAAACAAAACTTAACTGAGGACTCTTAAGTCTTCAAAAGACTGTTGGAAATTTTAAAGTCGGTGGAAGGCCAACAACCCTGCAACAACATGCATGACCCTTAAGAATCAAATGTTAATTTATTAGAAACCAGTAAGGAATGCAACATTTGTATAATTCACAAAACTGATATTCCAAAACCACAAATTCCAAAATTTATATTTATATTTATTCTGATGGCCCAAAACAACTAAAATATTTGATAGAAAAGTGGAAAATACCAAAGCTTAATTCTGGACTGATTTTTGCAGAATATTCCCTCCTTGTGTTAATGCTGTCTTTTTTACATGGCTTTAACAAATTAACAGGGTTCTCCATGTTCTGATTGTTACACTTATACACCTTCATCAGAACAGCCTTCATCACTGAATAATTAACCTCCTCAAAGGCTTAGCTGACTTGTCGCATACCTCAGGGGTCATTTCTTGCCACCTTCTTTCCTCTATTAAGAAGCTTCATCTTGGCAAGTTTATTTAGGTTCATTACCGTTTGTACATTCATTCAGATAAAACCCACAGATCCTAGAGGCTTTGGAAATCTTAGACCTTTAATCTAAAAAAAAAACAAAATAACATAAACAACTGGGGTCTCATTTATAAAAGATTGCGTAGGATTCATACTAAAAGGCGAAAATGGCGTACATAAAAAAAAATTCAGATTTATAAAACCATGCACACACACAGCAGCAAGCAATTTCCCTTTATAAATCACACCTGTACCAAAAAGTTTGCACACAAGATCCCGCCTCAGGTTCTGCCCTCCACACGCCCACATTCTACCAGAAAGGGTCAAAGAAAAGCACCTCATGAATGTGAAGGTGGGTTTAAATGAGCTGTTGAAAAAAGTTATTTCATGGTTACCAATGGAAAACACAAAGAGTCGGCAGGTGGCAAGGAGAGTCCAGGCGAGGGGGCAATGGACACAGAGGGTCCGGCTGTCCCCAGCACCAGTGCACCCCAAGCGCATGGTGCATTTGGAGGAGGACAGGTGCTGACAACTGCTGTTCTGGAGAATCAGAGGGAAACGATTAATGAATTGAGACAAATCCGAGCAGTGTTAAGCAATTTGTGTGATGCTATGTCTGACATATCGAACTCGTTAAAAAGTGAACCTTATTTCTGTCTTAATCGTTGCATGACTTCCTCATGGAGCCGTGCTCTGTGTTGAAACTCCTCTTGTCGTGGAGGGGGCTGTGGGTCAGGGTCGTCATTCTGAGGAGGAGGGGGGCCAGGAGGGAGATGGATGCCGTGCCTCAGCGTCACGTTGTGCAGCACACCACACGCCTTGTTGATCTTGCACACCTTCCTCGGCTCATATAGGACCTGCCACCAGTCTATTTGTTTTTGTGCTTTTTAGTCACAGGATGCAAACTCTATGAATAGACTAACATCTTCACCCTTGTTCAACTGGCACTTGATGTTAATCATGGGGTACAAATAGGGTCAGCATCTACAAGACAATTTGCAAAACTTTCTTGTTCATTTCTTGTGAGCTGAAGAACTCAATAAAACCAAAATAAAACAGTCACATTTTCATTCATAACTGCAAGCATGTTTTGTTTTGGAAAATAGAGATAACCAGTGTTGCAGAATGACTAATCCAGTGCTGGAATTTGAATCAGAACTGCCTGCAGAAAACATGTGCTTTTAGTTCACACAGTTCATCGTCATTATACCAAAGGCCCAGACTCAACACTTATACAGCTGAGTCCTATAAAAGTTGAATAAGAGCTTTTAATAGATTGTGCAGTATATTTATTTTATAGCACAGACATTTACAGTGATACAGATACCCTATGGCTCACTGATGCTGCTGTAGATGAGAGGATACTGAGAAACCTCCTGTACCATTTACAATTTACAGTCTTTGCTATAAACAGTTGACCTGAAGGATAAAACACTCACCTTTTATTGACCATGGTTCAATTTACTTTACCCGTAATTGGGTTGAGAAAATATTGTAAGCTGGTAATAAGTCAAGCTGTGGTAAATATTTGGTGGAAGGATGGAAAATCTTCCTCACCTAAGAAGTTCTAAATGCCCAAGCTCCTTTGTATCTTAAGCACCTCATACTACCAGATGAGTTAAACAAAGCTAATTTGTGGTCCTTCCATCCACTGATCCATTTTCTTTACCCTCTTTTCCTTTTCTGGGTCACCGGGGAGGAAAAGCTCCAGCAGGCACTGTGCGAGAGGCGGGGGACACCCTGGACAGGCTGCAAGACCATCACAGGGCCACATAGAGACAAGCACCATTCACCCTCTCACTCACACCTAGGGACAATTTAAAGCTACCAATGAACCTAACATGCATGTTTTTGGTCTGTAGAAGGAAACCAGAGAAAACCCACATGTTCATGAGGAGAACATGCAAACTCCACACAGAAAGTCCCCAGGCTGGGTGGTGATCCTGCAACCTTCTCGCTGTGAGGCGACAGCTTTAACCACCGCGCCGCCGCGCTGCCCCACTTGTGATTGTTAGTTTAAAAAAGCCTTCAGCTATCAGGGTTCTTTTCTCAGTTTGGATGTGGGACACAGACCTTTAGCTTCAGGATTAGTCTGAACATGTTCCTTTTCTAAAAGTAAAAGCTCAGTTACCCCAGACCGTTCCTGACATAAGCAAATATATCTTCAAGCTTTTGAGGGTCTTCTACATAAATTAAGTACCTCTTCTGCTGTCTTCTCTCACTTTATCAATTTGCACTCGTTTTTGCTTGCCATAACCTTTATGTCTTTTCCCCTTTCTCAATTACTGGGGTATAGTAAAATTAGGGGAGGAAACTTTTTTCATATTGAAAACCTCTATATTTTGAAAAAATAAATATTTTTTTTTGTCAAACTTCCCTTAGTTTTGTTTAGTCCAATGGACAAGCTACTGTCTGTAAAACTGTTCATTAAAAAAGGTATTGGAACACATGATGCATTGTCAGTGACCTCTTTTGGCAAGATAATATGCCCGCCCAACTGCAAAAAATGATTTTAGTATACTTATATATAACACATCAAGTTCTCCAGGTACCAATCTAAATAAGCATCTATGGATTGTGTCATAGATGCTAAATTTGTTCATGAGTGACGGCAGCTTTTGAAAAAATGGGGGTGTTGCTCTGGTCTGAGGTGTTAAAGAACCTTTGCTTTCTTGCTCAGCTCTCGATTCCCTGGTTCCTCATTTACATTGAAATCCCCGTCTATGAACATAAGAGAGATGGAAAAAACTGAAAGATGCAAGCAGCTGAAATGAGCTTTCATTGTAGGGTGGCAGGGCGCCGTCTTAAAAACAGGATAAGCTCTGAACTCTGGGAGGAGTGCTGAAAAGATCTGCTGTTCCTCTTCATTCAAAGAAGTCAGCTGAGGTGTTTGGACATCTGATTAGGATGCTTTCTGATTACCTTCTTTTTGGAGAGTTTCTAGGCATGTCCCACTGGGAGGAAGGCCCAGGGCAGACCCAGAACTTGCTGGAAGAGCTACAAAGAATGCTTTGGGATTACCTAGGATAATCTGGAGAGAGGGATGTCTTGATTTGCCTCCCAAACCTATACGATCCAACCTTGGACAAGCAGATGAAAATGGATGGATGGATAAAAGGGAACCAGCTAATCATGTCTGTACCACTACACGTTGGCAAACATTTGTGGGTGAAATGATGCATTTCCAAACATTTAACCAGTATAGCGTACATCAGAATGGGATTTTTTAAACAAAACATTCATTCTAAACCGAGTGACTCCAAGATTGCTTAATTCCAACAACACCTAATATTTATTTCCAAAACTCTTTATTCTTGAAAACCAGGCTGTTTTCAAACAACACAGTGTTATCAGTTCTCTTAAATGTGATTTATTGCTTTGCCCCATATAAACCACAGAATACACAATATACGTTAACTCTTATTACACAGATCTCAGTGCTTTACATTAACCTCTTAGAAATGTAATATTAACTGATTCATATTGTGGTCAATAGCTTTTTTGAGGCAGTGCTTCATTTTTTTATTTTCCAGTCTTACTGCTGTTCTGCTTGAGCTGATCTCTCATTTTTACTGCAAGTCTTTCAGCTAAGTTTTTGGAAGATATTACCACAATAGTTTAATTGTTACAGAGTCTTTATGGCTTCTGACAACCTTTTAAGAACATGAATATATATATATTGTTTTCTGTTTATAATGTTTGGGCTTCATTGGAACTCAGCAAAAGAAATGTACCAAATAAATTGATCTAAATAGTTTTGGGGAATTTTTTTTTTAGCTTAGTTTCACCTAACTTCTAAATTCAGATTCAGGTAGTACTTCTATGGGTTATTTCCAATATTACATTCTGTAACTAATAAGATGTGCCACTGTGACATTAATTTATTTGGGCATTTAAGCTGGATTGGTGGTACAAACAGTGGAAGTCATTTCGAGTGATTCTGAATATTTCCTGCAAAGTTTCTACTATTAGTTCCACAGTGAATTGTTTTTTTGGCATGAAGTTAGAACAGTACTCTGCGGAAAGGATGTGAGGTAGCTGTAAAACGGAGCTCCACATACAAAAGCACCACATGTTTAGACATGTTTCTTTGTGACTTTTTGTCATGTGCGTTGTTCTCACCTTGACCCTACTTGACATATATTGATGCTACATATGATACGTTTTGGTTTGATTTCTTTTGGCTGTCCTGTAACTGAAATGTGAAATATCTGAACAAGAGGAAGAATAAATGAATACTGAAAGCCCTCTAATTCGCCACAAGTGCTGAACTGTTGACCCTACAGTTCATAGTAAAGTCCTAAAAATGCTCTTATTTAGCGTTCATGTAATAGTTTCATTGTAAGGATGTTGCACATGCTTGTGATTACCATGAAAATAACATATATAAGTCTATAAATATATGTGTATTTTAATCAGTATACTCCAATGTGTGGCATTTATTGCTACCCCAGTTCATTAAGAAAACTATTGACAAAGATGTTTGCTTTAGTTGTTCTGTGTATGTAGTAGGCATGGGCTGGAATGATATTCTGATTGTATGATGATCTTCAGCAAAAATACTACGGTTTCACTAGATCACAGTACCTAAATAAAAATTTCAAAACATACCACATGATCGAACAAAAATACTACTATTACTACTGATGTTAAGATAATATTGCACATTATTATTATAACTATTTATAGCTGTATATCATTATGAATAATACAGATTTATAGCTAAATTGTTGTTATTATTTCTAATTTTTTATTTATTTATAGTTTGTTTTCTTTTATCTCATGCACAGAACGAGAAAACATATTTTGATCATGGTGCCATTTTAAAAATCATCATACAGCCAGAGGACAGTTGAATAAAATATGAGTACAGTATACAGTACTTGTACTCATTGCACAGAACATTAGCTGTTCTCTGTGGGTTTGCTCTTCGTCAAGAAACGCTGGGAGCCCGACAGGCTGACGTTAGCTAGTTAATTAGCTGGGTTATTAGCCTTCCCAATGAGCCAGCAGTAGACTGTTTATTTTGCTGACACACATGCTTACGGTTGTAACTTGTTGCAAATGTTTGTTTAAAAAGCAGTGTTACCCTAAAAAGACTTTTGAGCGTTAATTATCTATAGGCCAAGACATGTGCAAGTGTGTTTTTTGCTACTGGAATCATTTTCTTTTACCGAGAGGAAATGTTCAAGAGAATTCTCCTATTTCTGCCATTATAGAGCGAATGGACAGCCTGCAGCAACAAGTGAGGAATGGGAAAAGCTCTGTAAAACCCCACTCTGTTTTTGGCATTTTATTAAAGGCAAGTTAAACTATGATGGGAAAATGTAATGGTTTTGAAACCGTGACTTTTTTTTTTAAAACTGTGGTATATCCTGAAAGCAGAATCCAGCCCATGCCTGTTGAGTAGTACAGAGCAACATCTAACACTATAGTTTAAAATCTCCAACTGGTGGTTACTGGGCTTTAACTGGGAGTCAAAGCGTATTAATTATTAATAGTTATTAAACCATAAAATAACCCTCGTGTCTTACTGAAGTGGTTATTCTGGAAGAGAGCTTTCCCATGAAGACGGAAATGTTTTTGTGAAAGGATTAAGATGTAGAGGAATGATTATTAGTGTGCACCTGCTTAAAGTATTTTTTTAACAAATCATCTCATTCAATACAGCAGAGTTTTTTTTATAGGACAGAACTGAATCTTTAGGGGAAGCTCTATCACTGTTATCGACTGTATGTCTAGAGGTGGGCGATACGACAATGTTAGATCATGAAGGATTAGAATATGTTGGCAATCTGTCAAACCAGAGAGACTGAAATATTGTCAACATCAGTGGTTTCTCATCTTGGGGTCACGAAACACCAATTGTGGGGTCTAAGGAAATCAAATTAAATTTAAAAATGATTGCCAATAGCATATTTAACCTTGATTGTTACAAAATAAAAATAGTGGTCATAAATGCATAACAACTTATATAATGTTTAAAAAGGCTCTTTGTTAAATGGATTATTAGCAAGGTTTGTGTACTTTAGCAACATAGTTGGAGTCACAACATTCTGCAGCTTTTTTTTTTTTTTTTTGGTGGGTCAAAAGCAGAAATGTTTAGGAACCACTGGTCCATAGGGCACATTCAAGTCTTATGTTAATGCTCTAGTTAAATGTTTATTGTAGTTGACACAATTGCACAAACTGATTAAAATCTTTTCAGAAATTGCTCTGTTATATATGTTTTTGGTTACTGGAATGGTGACTGTAAGTTAAACTTAGAAAAAAAAAAAAGTAAGGAAATTGTTTGGTTGATCATTTCTTTGTTGCAACAATGCTTCTTGGCAATAAATTTTATACCATTAAAAAGCCTGTTTACCTGCCTTAAATGGTGCCACATTTCTTGGTTGAGCAGCAGCGTTGAGTATGTGGGTTGCGCTCATAAAAAACTTGCCAAATCTTTTCTGACGATGCCAAAAAGCTTATTCTGCTATTTACTTTTGTTTGGTGTTCATTGAATTGGAAGATTGAAATCTTAAAAAAAACAAGACATATTGGCAGTTTAACAGTTTATTCCTTTAACAAACGGGGGCCTTAGTAGCATGTGGAAGAACCATACACAGCCTGGCTCCTCCTCCTCATGCTGATCATCAGCTTGGTCACACACTGCTGTGAGATGGCATCCCATTCTCAACCAGCATCTGTCACAAATCAGCCAATGTGGTTGTGTTGGTCACACTTAAACGAACAACACGACCAAGCTGATCCCACAGGTGTTCAATGGGTTTGAGGTCAGAACTACAGGCGGGCCATTCCATCCTCTCCACTCCCACATTCTGAAGTTAATCTCTGATAAACCCCGCTCTGGGGCGTGCGTCGTCATCTTGCAGGATAGGTTTGGTTCCAGGCTGTGAAGACATGGGATTGCCACTGGTTGCTCATAGCTGATTACAATCAGGCACCTGACATACCAGAAGCTCAGAACAAGAGTCAATAGCAGAATCAGCTGTTTGGCATTGGCAGAGAAGATTTGGCAAGTTTCTCAAGGGCGCATTTGTGGGTTGAGCAGCTGAACTCTGCTGCTTAATCCACAACTGCAGTTTCCTAACAAATGTGACTTCATTTAAGAAAAAATAAAGGCCCTTCAGCGGTATAAGATTTATTGCCCAATAGCATTGTTAAAACAAAAAAAAATCAAGCAAACACAAATTTCTTTACTCTTTGTACTATATNNNNATTGATAAAACAGACACACGCCTAATGTCTTTTTGTTAATGATTTTAAATTTGTCAGTCATTTCTTTCAAGTATTCACTCACTCAATGGTGACTCACTGTCAGTGTTAAGCTTTTTTTATATGCAAATTTGGTTTCTTATTGAATGAAATAATTCAAAATGTGCTCGAAGCAGCTCACGCCTCTTTTGAGAAGTGCTGGATAAGTGCCCAGAAATATGGGTTTTTATTCAATGGAAGAAACAAAAATTGCCAGTGGTTCCATGGGACAGTAAAACTTGGTGAACAGCGTCCTTGTGACGAGTAATAAACCAAACAACTGATTTTTTTCCTGCTAGTCAAAATCAGGAGATTTCAGGAGAAAGTTCTGTTCTTCTTTGTCAGAACTGTCTCCCAGAATAATAAATGGACTTGCTGTGCATAGCAGCATCATATCATTGTTAACTGTGAAGACATTGGAAATGTATTTTATACGTTTGGTGGCAATAAATCTGGAATTTTTGTATTTTAGTCGGAATATCTCGTAATTTCTAATCACCTAAATTGGTCATTTGGACAAGATAAGTCTGCTGCTTAGTCACTTTTAAAGTTCACCGCCAACACATTTACAGTAACTCTTGTTACCATGTCTTATTATTCATACACCAGTCAAGGCACATAGAAAGTCTCCCTGTGAAGCACCTTTGCAGCCCTTGCTTTGTATTATAGTCTCAAAGTGAGTTCTCAGTTTCATCCTTTTTTATAACTTTTTTGTTTCATTTTGAACATCTTTCAATAAATAACACAAATATATTTGTACATCATATATAGATAGATAAACATGTATCAACTACATGCATTTTATATAATTTAAATAATTTATATGTACAGTCCTCCCTCACACACACACACATATTCCTCTCCTTCCCACCCCATCTCAATGAGTTCTTCCATAACAGATTGCAGCATGTTGATTTGAAATATTTTTAAAAGGACCCAAGATTCCTTTAGGAGACGTATCATTTGTAGATGAATGTTGCTGTTCACCACATTGACACATAATCCTATGGCAGGGAGCTCTGTAGAAACACAATCCCAAACAGGAAGCAGAATTCCAGAAAGGTAGCTCCCGGCAAGGCTTTGCTTACGTCCTGTGACGTTTCCTTGACAATGCACACACACAGGACGTATCTATACGTATCCACCTCCATCCCACTAAGTCGCGAACTTCTGTTAGTGCTCGAACGTATGTCTGTGTTGTCTTGCACTGTGAGTTCCAATTCTTGTCATCGATTCCCCTGCAGCCCCCTTTGAAGGGCATGGGGGTCCGACAGCGCGTCTCATAAAAGTACTGTTTGATTTCCTGCGTGGCACTGGTTTTAATTTTGGCCAGAACAGTCACAGACTGCTCCTTGTGGTCCACAGCTTTGGTTTTGTCTATCACCCAGTGGCTCTCGCTGTCACAGACAGAATACTCCCCACGGTAGCTCCTGTGTTCAGCGTAACGCTTCTTTCGTGTCTTGTTTCCCGCTGCTCCTCCATCTGGTCCGAAGCTTACAAAATCATCTGCAAGGTACAGTGGTGGTGGCTGCAAGGGTGGCCGGTCACTCAGCAGCACTCGAGGTGAACTGAATCTTTTCTGCTTCCTGAGGAGGTCCGAGTTCAGCAGCATCACCTGCTGCTCCACTACACCATCGCTGCTCTCGCCATTTCGACCCCCTGTTTCCCACTGCTCCTCCTCACTCTGCTCCTTGAAAGGAAAGCTTTCACTCAGGAGAGGAGGAAGTGTTTGTTGGAGGTCTGCCTCCCTGCTTTTCCCCTGCTGGCTATGGTTCCCCCTGGTCCTCCCTCTCATCAGGTCAGCCTGAAGGAGCTGGATTATGAGGGAGTTTAAAGGGTCAGGACTCGCTGGCTGCTGCTGCTGTTGTCCATGGCGAACGCTGCCCATGTTTGTTGCCTGGATACCATAGAGGTAAACAAGGACCATTACATACAGCAGGATGGACATCACTAGATTCACCTGCAGAATCTGCAAACACAAAGAGAGACAATGTTAGACTATTTGAGTGGCTACGCAAATAGTTTATGCTCTTTAGGTGAGATGGTTTTGACATATGCAGAGGAGTGATAGTGAGTATCTTGAACAAAGGGGTTGTCATAAAATAACTCTTCAAAACTGCTTCCTAAAAATGTCTCTCTACACACTTTTCAAGTCATAGCAATCAGCCACTGCAGCAGTTTGTGTACTTTAGGGCAGCTGTGACTCAGGAGGAAATGCAGTCACATGCCAGTTGAAAGGTTGGCGGTTCAATCACAGCTTCCCCCACAACATGTTGAAGTGAACCCTGTGTACCCACAATTTGTGAATGAGTGTAGGTGCTTTCTGGTTAAACAGAACTCTAAGAACTCCCTGAGAGTTATAAGGACTGTCAGTCCCACTACAGAACAGTTAAAAGGACCTATATGTTTGCTTTCGCACCTCCAGGGGAACCCTGTGACTCTGCAATGTTTAGGCCACGGTGTCACATATGCACATGACATTCACCAACAACAACAATGGAGGACTGAAGTTTGAGCTGAATGTTGTGGTTCTTTGGTTTATTTTTTTAGGCAGAGATTAAAAGAGCACTACAAACATTATTAAAACGAGTTATAGAATCTAAGACAGATCAGTCTACTTTGTGCTGCACATGTTCAAAGAAGAGCTTGTCATAGCAGCCAATGATAACAGTTTTACAGACTTTTACTGTAGCAATGTGAATGCAGTTTTAATAGTGCGAGTACAGGAAGAACATTTAATTTGCTTGACCAATCAAAGTATCTTTATGTATGGCCCAATCACATCCACACACATCACTTAAAGGACCCTACTGAGCCAAGAAAGTGCAGGAGACCAGATAATTGTACATAGTTACCTTATAAGGACTACAAATGGCCACAGTACCTGCAGTGCGAAAACAAGTAAAAGACTCAAGTAAAAAACTAAAGATGGCACTATGTAAATGCTTTCAGTTTGGCATTAGGGGTGAATGCATGTGAAAAATGTTTGGTGTTTGACGTTTGTATGATGTCACACTAAAAAAATCTTACATGATTAAAGTCCTTAAAGCATTCATAAAAACTTTAGGAGAACCCTGAGCTTTAATTCTGTCAACAAAACCAGAAATATGCATGCGTATGTCTCTTTGACTAAGCAGGCATTCATTATGGGAATTAACATGTTGCAGCTTGTACAACATATTTCACTTTCATGAAAGACTCATTACTGGAAAAGAGACAGTTTGACATTTTGCCCACTAGCTCTAAAAGATGTTGTTGACATTGCAGGTCTCGCTATTTTAACCAGTTTAAATAACTTGCTCTTTACTCTTTGTTTTCCTGTAAAACATAAACATGAAGTACTCAGCCTTCATATCCAGAGATCCATTCTTGCAACCAATTTATGAAACTTTCACAACCAGTGATGTCCTGTTAGTTCATTCTTCTTTTAGCCTGCTACTCTATCTCGTTTCCTGTAGATTTAGTTACAGAAGGCAGTTTTGTCAGGTGATGTCGGCATTTTTTTAATTCTTGAACCTGGAAGATTGTTCTGAGCGAGACATATCTTTTCAACTTTTCATTGAAGAAATTTTGCTGACCTATTGTTAACCCATATCCAAAATATAGACTGAAAAATGGGGCATATAGAATCTCAATTTGTGGGAATTTCCCTAAACTTTTATGCTTGTTTAAAACAAAAAAAGATTGTTTGTACATTTTTTCAGGAGAATAACACAGTCAGTCATGGCTTTTATACCAGAGAAGCAACAACAATCTCTCTTATCAAGGTTAATTTGTTGTAAAACAAACATTTGCAACAAGCTACAAGAGTTAGCAGGTTAGCAGGTGTTGCATACACTCTACTACAGGTCTGCTAATAACCCAGCTAATTAATTATCCATATAAGCTTGTCAGGCTCTAAAAAAGTAGAACAAAAAAGATATCGGTTTCCTGAATATAAAACCACGGCCTGCAGCCCGTTAGCTTAGCACGGTGTAAAACATACACACAAGGTCCAAGGCTAACCAGGATCTGCCCAAAACTAATAAAATCAAAGTGTCAATCTCAGCTTCTCTGCTACTCTTTTATCAGAAACATTTCTTGGTTAGAAAACCATGAAATTCTCCTTTGTTGTTTGAGTATTTTTTCCTCTTTGACTTTCATGCAATTAGTGCAACCATCCATCCATCCATTTTCTTTATTGTCCACCGGGCCGGTGCCTATCTCCAGCAGTCACTGTGCGAGAGGCGGGGGACACCCTGGACAGGTCACAAGTCCATCGCAGGGAC
>JAOXNZ010000074.1:4549786-4561789 GCA_028566095.1 Kryptolebias brasiliensis
ATTGTGTTCACACACCATGAACAGGCTGCCAGCTGGACCCAGGATCAACGCAGAAACAGCTACACATCTAGGTTTAAAACACTGTTTTCAAGAGTAAACTGAACCTAAAGATTAGTGTCTGGTACCTGTGATTACACCTGCGTGCGTGAATTAACTTATTGCCAAATCAAAACAAGCTTTTTCAGATCAAGATAAAAAGATAATTGACTTGTAGCCTAGAGCTAATGGCCTTAACAAATGATTTTAACTGCTCCGGAAGGAAGTGTGGAAGAGGATTAAAGGATTTTAACATGTTGAGATGAAACGGACAGAGAGCAATAATCACTGAGTGACCTCTGAACTGAAAGCTGCCAGCCTCATAATCTACTCTTCTCTGTTGCTTCATATTAAATTCCAGCTGTTGCTGAATACTACAAGCGGAAAGAAAAGCATGGCAGTGGTGATAGTTTTTAAATTATTATTTCATTTACACTGTTTTTCATATCCTTTCCCACACCTTTAAATCATCCCTTGGCTGTTACTTATTGTAGCTGAGTAGGAGTTTCATTTTTATTTCCCCCCTGGGCTTTGTAAGACATTTTTTGATAAGTCAAATATCCCTCTAAAATTAATTCTGTTCATTTCAGTTTATTTAACAGCACAGATTCACATCAGAAGTCATTTCAGGAGACTAAAACAAGTAATAAAGCTATGGGTTTAGTTTGGGCCAAGAAGGTAAGACCACCATGCCACAGGAATTATTGATGAGCCACTCTTTAGATGAGCAACAGGGCAGCACAGACAAGCCATAACTAGCCACTTTACTGTGGATTCATCCTCCCAAAATCTGTCAGTTGAGTCATAACAAGTCAATAAAATCAGAGCAGTAGACCATACATTTAAATTCCACATGTAAAATTATCCTCATCACCTAAATGTTAGGTAGTTTAAACAAGCTATGGTTACAATGTTGTTAATGTACATTTTGCTGCAAACAAAGCAATCTGAATTCAAGTTCTCACTGAGCTGTAAACAGAGCAGAACATTATTATTTGACAGTGGCTTTCCTATCTTACAACACAACTGTTTTTTTTTTTGTGATTTATTCCTATAATTACATAGTAATCATGTTATATATACTGGTTGCAGTAAGGAATGTGATTACTGTATTCATTATTATAACAGTAACATGCAAGTTGAATATGTTCAAGTAAACAGATTATCATAAAGGCAGCAAGAGAATCCTGTATTTTAAATTATCCAGACACAGGTATTAGACTCTTTATAACATCCAAAGGGTGTGACTTCAGGTCACCTCTTCTAGTGACTTGGAGAAGTCTGACGACACAGCTCTACACCTGTGACCTCCTGCATATGTCTTACCCTCCTGACATAGTCCTGTTACAGTATTTTATCAAGACAATGATTGTCCACACACAGCATATGTGTCCATGTACTGCGTGCATCATGTTGAGGTCCTCCTGCGGCCAGCCATGTCCCCCCATCTTTCCCTAGTTGAACATGTGTGGAACCAGCTTGGACGTCAACTTTGACCGAGTACCAGTTTGCCAGATCTCGGGGGCCAGTTACACCTTCGTTCCACACTGAATCTCTGCTTGTATCAAGACCTGAGGGGTTGCCACACCCTACTGACACAAGACCACGAATCTCCCCTTTCTGTTAACTCTTTCATCCATTTGATCTGACATTCTGATCATTACAATACAGAAACATGACCTTTCAACACATCCAGTTTCCTTTCCACCACTCCGTTTGGGTGTGTAACTTTTTTTTTGTCAGTGACTGTAACAGTTTCCAAAATCCACACGTCGTTGGGGAATAAATCTTTGATAAATAAATCTTCTCTATAACCCATGTAGAGTCTAAACACTGGTTCAGACCAACTAATAGATGAGTTGTAGCAAAGGGGTCATTGTTATTAATTGTTTGTTTAATGATGAGAAAACCAGACACTCTTCTGAACAAACAACAGAAGCAGTATAATAAGTCAGAAATGCTGGATTTTATGGTTAACAATGGATTTTTTTTCTGCCTTATTATAAGTCAGCTACTGTGCACTTAAACTAATTCTCATGTTGCCATCTTACCTCATCAGCTTATCATGTCATCTCTCTGTGAAAACACACTATAAAACTTAACACAAGAACCCAAATTAGTTTTTCACAAAAATGGTATTGGAACAGTAGAGATAAACTTCAGTCAAGTCATTTTTAGGTTACCGAAGCTAAACAGTTATGACCCATTTGTCAAAACTTCCTGTTCCCTGCGAGTCCATTTAAGAAAATGCTGTTTCAGCAAACCAGCTACATCAGTTTGAGTTGGAGAAAAGGGATTGTGGAGTTACAACAGAGACCCCAGCAATAAAACCCCTCGGTCAAGGGGGTTTAGTGACAGGCTTAGCAGTGTGGAGCAGTGTGCCAAACCATCAAATCCTCCACAAGGATTTTCACCCAGCATTGTCTGAGTCCTAACACTGTCCAATTGACTCCAGATGTTTCAGCACATACATAGAAGCAACATCCAGGTCAGTCTGTAGTGCTGTTTTCCAGCCAAGTGTTTCTTTTTCTTTTCCTTTTCTTTTTTGGCAGATTGTAATTTTCTAACAGAAGAATTGTAAAAAAACAAATAAAGGTGGTCTGAGTGACCTCAAATGAGAGAGAAAAATGTTAGTAGCAGCAACGGTAACATTTTATTGTGCCTGTGCAGATGTTTAATTTGAAATTAGTGTCCCACTGAATAGTTTATTAAAATTACTCAGCTATGAACAAGTAGCCTTTGTGGTCTTCAAATGACTGGAAAAAAATGAGAGAAAGTAGTAGTCCTCAGCTCATGGAACTCCAAAAAAAGAAAAAGGAGTGATATCAAAATGAACCTGTAGAGTTCATTTTGATGTGCAGCACAGGAAATTGGTTTTAGGCCTCTTCATACTGGGTGACGACCCTGCTGTGCCCTGAACAACCTACACAGTTCAAACATGTGGCTGGATTGCATCAAATTTGGAAAACCTTCTTTAGTGTGAAAGCAATCATGACACTTAGCTCTTAGTACTCGCCAAATAGATTTTTTCCTGCTATTTTTTACATCATTATCCTGAGTTCTCACTGCGCTCTGTATGGCCACCCTTGGCATGACTCTTTCAAGAAGTAACACATCTGCACTAAGTGTTTTCATGCATCACGATTACAGTTTCAGCCAATAAATGAAGCCAGCATGGCCAGTTTTGCTTTGAATTCTGGATGACCAAGCCACGTCTATGTACATGGACCTCAGTATAGGGCTCTCAGTATAGATACATAGCCATTGCTGTCCCTAAGCTCCACCCAGGACCCTAATACACTGCCACCACAATAGGCATTTTCACAAAACACTTCAAGCGGGTGCTTACATGACTTCTGGCTAGCTCGGTGTGAACCCAGATGGCATGGGAGTTGATGGTAACTTACTGCCATTGCACCTCTGAGCCACCAAGGAAGGTAGTAACAGAGTCGTAATGGTCGACATATGAAAAGGTTAGACGGCTCTACGGCTCAGTGTTGTGATGTAATGATGACATACAGTTTGTGCGACCACCAGCTGTGGGATTTAAAAGCCTAAACAACAATAAGCAGATTAATTACTGAGGAGAAGGTTGACCATCTATGTTCAGGTTGAACATTATGGCTTTTTATGTCACTGTGAGGTCATAATGCAGTGTGAATGGAGCCCTAACATGATGTCAGAACATCTATCAGTCTTTTTAAATCACATACTTCCTACCATCTGGTCTGACTTAATAGTGAGAGGAGAGAGATCAGTAAAGAGTCATGGAGGGTTTGTAGATCAAAAGGACGGGTTGGAGTTGTAAAATGTGATTGGCCCAATCCACTAAGTAAGTAGGTGTTCCAAAATAGAAAGTAACTTATAATGTTACGGCTTCACTAGGGAATTAGCAAGCAGATAAATCTACTCTTGAAGATTGTCCACCAGTGAAGGAGCTCTAGATATACCCTTTTTAACTTCAGTGGTACTATTCTATAGTGTGGAATTCAAAAACATCAATGATATGGTGCAAGCTTAAGATTTTTAAATATGCACACTTACACTCCACTGGAAATCTCATAGGAGCACAATTTATTTTAGTGAGGAATTCTTTCAAAGTGTTGATTTTCGTTTTCCGAGCAACTGTTGGCAGCTGACATGAGAGCACCGTCATTTTTCTCAACTAAGCCCCAGCAGTAATATTCTACAATCTGAATTTCACATTTTGCAACTTCAGCCACATCCTGTGAGCCAACAACTGGCCGTAATTACCAACACATTTTTTTCTGAGTGAATCTGACATCCTACCATGCACACAGATTCAGGCTGTTAAGGTGCATGTCTTCCCCTGTGTGGCCTCCTCCACCTCTCACCTTGCATCTCTTTGAGCCCCTGAGGGTGTTAGAGTAAGTGCAGGGAAGGGCAGAATTCCAGTCATAACAGCGAAATGCCATCTGAATGTTTTGCTGCCTCGAGCCAGGTGAGTCATCGGCATTCACTGTTGATTATCTCAAGAAAACAAGTTCGCGCTTACGCTTGAGTTGACGCAAAAGACAGCGGCTTTGTTGCGGTGCGCATTTTTATGAAGGGAAAAGTGATGTCAAAGTGTGATAAAAGCTTACAGCAAGCGAAGGCTGGGGGAAAGTGTTTGAAGAGAGTTTGATGTCTGTGCACTCTGAGCAGGTGTAAAATCTAACTTAGGGCACATGTACATATTTACAGGCTCTTATTCTTTTACTTGACAGAGAAAAACATGCCAGAACCAACACATTACAGCAAGCCTGAATGGCTAAACCTCGGAGAGAAGGAAGAGAAAGTCCTTTTGACTCTGTAAACATTAGATCAGTTACTGTTCTTAGATTACCACTCTTATTGTTCAAATGATTTACAGCTACATAATGGCAGATATAACAAGTAACATGTAGTGTCTTCAAATGTAAATAATGTCACAGTATGGGTCACTGTGTGGAAAGTGTGGAGTAACTAGTCTTCTTACAATTTGCGACTGTCAAACCTTTGATTGAGTATTGGTAGAGCTACGAGACCCTTAGAGCTCCTGGCAAAGATCTGAAAGTTTCAACTGGTTTCTGTCTGTCAGCAAGTTCATCCATTAACAGGGACCTGCAATAAATTATGACTGCCAAGCACAGATTGTTAGAGTAAACAATTTAGACCCGAACACAACCTTTTATTTTGTTCTTTCATAAGTGACCTCCTTTTAAATCGGGTTTCCACACAGAAGACTCAAACAATAAAAGTCTAACTGAGCTGCCTGTGTAAATAAAACAGTTACCTGCTTCAAAAGGCAACTAGTATTTACAATTTTAAAATCACATTTATGCAAACAGTATACTAGCGCACTCATATTTCAGAGCACAGCCAAAACTTTTTTCTTTACATTTATTATTTTCCTCTTGTTCATGTTTCCAGCTTATCATATGAAATTAGTATTAGTCAAACCATGGCCTATAAGTTAAACCACTATATGTATCTGTAACTACAGGCTTTTACCTGTTTTTCTGTCAAACTGTCATCAGGAGGCTATTAAAGCCCATGAAACATGTCAGTAAAGTATTTTATTAGAAATATATATCATTTGATCAATAAACCAAATCAGCCAAGGTGTATTTTGTTAGTCTCACTGTCAGCCATACACACGGTTGCCACTATTAAAAATTACTCCCTCAATAGTTCTTTCATTTCATTTTGTCGACATCCGGTATTTGAAGAGAAGTCAAATGGAGCCATTTTAAGAAAAGTCATGAACTGTCAGACATGAGGGACCAATTTAAAAAAAGGTAACTGAGAGTTAAAAATGTTTAGGGGGTTAAAAACACCCCATGGTGCTGCAAGTGGTAAATTGTTTTCCACTTTGTAATTTGCTTTGAGTTGTGCTTTCCAGTTCTTAATTCACACACAACGCTCGACACAAGTTGCTTGGTATGTGTGTTTGTGTGCAGATATAAGCTGTATTCCATTTAACTCTAACTTTAATTTGTGAATGACATCACATTCAACCTAATCATGTTCCAGTTGCAATGTGGAAATTAATAGGATTTGTTAGCTGTTGTTCAATAACCAGGTTAACTATTATTACCAATACAAGCTGATAGCAACCGATCTCTCTGAATTCTAGCCATTCAAATACTGTACATGCTTCCTAACCCATGTGGTCCAACACTGTTTATTAATTATTAGTTTGTTACTGAGACTACTGCCACTGTTTAATCCTTATTAGATTTTGAGGTTGGAGTTAGTGAAGAATCCCTGACTGTCTGAGTTGGAATTTCGACTTTGCACTCCAGTTGATATTTTTCAACTTGGACCTCATAAATTCTGACTTACGAGCACAGATGGAATGCATTAATATACTACTAGTTTGTCAGTGTTATTTAGTCCTTTGTTTAAAATGAATCACTTCCTTTCTCTCCAATTCCTGCCAATGAGTCTGCATTTGGATCCTTCATTATAACTACTAAAAAACCTTTTTTTCCCCACACTACCTAGGTGTACCCAGAGGTCTGTCAAACTTTGATTTCCTCCAAGTATAGAGTGTAAATGTACTAAAGAGAGAGTGCAACTGACTGAGGAATAGGTTCCCACTCATCACCACATGAAGGGTATCATCATTACGGAGCACTGTGGTGTGGAAACATATTTTGGCTGTCACGCTTCAAACAAAGGAGAGGATCTTAGAAGTGAAACCAGCTGCAGAAGTGTTTGGTTGGCAAAGCAAACCAGCAGTCTGCTCACCCTCAGTGGGATGTGTTTGCCCTTTACTGGTCTATTGGATAAACAAGTGGGAAGCTATTGACACATGCCTGTTTAGTCCTTGTGTGAAAGAGAGAGGCAGAAAGGGAGGTGGAAAGCACCAAGCTATCGTCTACTTATACTAGTTAGAGTTAGATTTCAGTGGAGGAGTTTTAAGCACAAAGGGAAATAATCCTATTTTACTCTGATGTGGTTTTCATTGTGTGCAGAATCTGGCCAGTAACCCTAATCCATCACCTTGATTTTTGAGCAAGGTTTGTGGTCTTCCCTCCAGTCATCCTCTATTTTAAATCTGTCTTTAACTTCTTTTGTTGCTTCTCAAACACTCTCTGACACATCTGTCAGCAGAAAGGACTCTATAGGTACATTTACGCAGACCTTAGATCACACCAATACATCCTGAGCTTTTTCCACTGGCATGGAGGTTCAGGGAGGAGAGTAAACAAACACTGATCACAGGAGCAAACTGGGATCTGCAAACTGAGTAAGATGTGGTAAAAGGAGTGTCGGCAAAGGTTGTGTGAGGTAGAAGTAAAAGAGACAGAGCAGTAATAGTTTACTAAACAAAATAAGACACAGAGATCAGGAGCGCTAATCCGGCATCAAGCCTAATACAATCACTGAAGCAGGAATAGACTGTAAAAGGCTCAGCAGAAGCTTTGGCTTCTACCATTTCAAACACACACATCAACTTAGTCTGCTCACAAACATGATAAAATGGAAGATGAACCACAAACCTTTAAAAGTCCCAAAAGGCTACAGGTTAATAAATGTTGTATTTTCGGAAGTGAGAATGACCAAACCTTTCAAATTTATGTACTGCTCAAATCCTGAAACAGTTTATTTGGGGGTCAACCATAAAGGAGACACAACTTTAAACACAAAAAAATAATACACTCAGTCAATGTTGCTCAAGCCTCAAGCTGCTGAAATTTTCAGTCATTTCTGTAGAGAACAGTTACTGGATTTAGGTTTATGTGATGTTACAAATTATCTACCTTTATTGAGAGCAGTCCTATCATCTACAAAAATTGTCTTTCATCAAATGTCTATCAGATTAGCAGGTTTAGTTTAATTGCTAAGGGTTTTTTTACACCAAGATGGAAATCAGCTGTCTGAGATATCTTGAACCTCGTTGAACATCTTCCTCTTATCTTATCAGCATATAACACATCTGCCCTGGCAGATTTCTTTTTTTTTTCTTAGACATTTTAATAAGTTGAATCTGCATTTGGTCGATCATCACAACACAGTTCCGAAGAAGTGGCCGCAAAGTCCAGTCTGTCTTTAAGCTGCCCCTGACCGTACATAAAGCACTAATGGACTCGGTCCAATCCTGCATGGATGATAGCTTTCAGAAATGAAGCAAGCATTGCGGAACCAAAAGAGGCATGGAGCAGAACTCAGCTGCATTAAATGTGTGACGTCATGCTTTCAAAACATGATGAATTAACTTACTTTATCCATCCTCTTAGTGGTTAACTAAATTTTTAAACAAAATGCAAAGTTGCTGCACATAATCATCAATCTTTAATCTGTAATGAATCTGTTTATTGTTGTTTAGGCTTTTAAATCCTGTGACCAGGTGGTCACTTCATCACATTGTTGTGGCTTCAACACCCTTGGTCCAATCAAAAGTCCCACTGAAACCTCCAGAAGACGTTTAAGTCCGTCCTTGAAGTGTTTTGTAAAACGACTTATTGAGAGGAATCAGCGTGATTGTCTGTTTTATGTTAGCTAAAATTCTACATGGGAAAGAAGGTAACAAAGATGACAGAAAGAAAAGGTTAAATGAAGACTTTACATAATTTACAATCTTTCTAATTTTTTCATTTTCATTAAATATAAACAGGCAACACTTTTCACATAAAAATTGCCATTTGAAGTGATATACTGGCCTGGCAAAAATACAGCTTTTTGCTTTTTAAATATTTATGTTTCAAGTAACAAATAGTGTTTATACTAATGCCATCTGTTGCAAAGACAGGTAATGTCCTCTTGACACATCATAGATTGTATGTTCCAGTCAACAATAATCAGTGTCTTTGTTGTCTGATTAAATGACACGAGGAAACACTGCAGGAGGAGTACTATTTACTATAGTATTTATTTACTATTTATTACCCCTGACATCTAATTTGGTTTGTTGAAGTTGTGAAGCATGTGTTATGAGTTTTGGTGTTTAATTATGTCAGCTCACAGCAGATCTGGGACAAGGCCACACTCCACCACTAAGTAGGATTGCTGTCTTAGGCACAAGACGATTTGCATTCTCTTGTGATTGTGATCTGGTTAATCTTGCCAAGTTAGTATGGGGGGGGGGGTAACGGAGGCAGAGCAGGTTTTTGTCTCAAGGTTTACCAGGAATTTCATCAAGATTAGAAAGAAAAATCATTTGTGGGATTCAGTTATTTCTTCCCCTATAAAGTTTATATCGCTCTTTTGACACCTAGGGTTACATTGTACAGTTAATTATAAATGATTATAGCTGACATTAGGGCCAAATGGGTTATCTGCATGTTGTGCTGCATGAAGCACATGTGACTCACGTAGATCAATCTTCCCCCAAGCAAGGGATGTACGAAATTTCCAGAAAAATGACAAGAATTTAAATTGAACATAATCGACTTTCTGAAACAAGTCACGATGAAACTTGTCAGAATCAGACTTGCTTTGTTCTTCTGTTCTCCCAGACACGAACCAAAAACTAAAATTGGTGGGAATTTTGTGACACTTGTGTGCATCCCTATATTAGTGTGTTTTTATTTATGATAAACCACTTAGAGAACGTATTTTTTGAGACTCTGCTGTTGCTCTTAGAGACTAGAGATCGTCACAAATAGAATAACTTCCTGTCAGCTTTCTGCCACTAGATTTGTTGACGTTTAAACAACATAAAGATTTTTAGATGTTCTTTGCTTGCTTTGCTGCATATTTTGCGACTATTAAGAACATTTAACCACAAATTGCTAAGTACAGACGGGGCATTGTGAGAAGAATTCCCCTCCTAACACCCGTTGCTGCAAATGTTGATTCTGAAACCACAGCAGATAATTTAGGTTTCCAAAAAAATAATAATAATTTGTGAAAAAAGGTCTGAAGTTAAGAACCCAAAGGGCAAAGCATTCAGCGGCAACAGTAATATCACAATTACATACAAGTTCAGCTTTGCACTTTGCGGTTAGAAACTACTTTCTCTTAGTTGTCAGCCATGTGGTTAAATCATAAAACTCTGAAGGTGGTGCAGAGTTTTTAACATAAGCCTCTGCACCACCTTCTGACTGAACAAGCACTCAAACACTGTTCCAACACTCCTTTGACTTTTAATCTTTTGTCAGTTTTAAACCATCAAATTCAGAATATTCATATCAGCCAGTCAGTGCTTCAAAATAAAATACCAGTATTTGAGCTTAAGACATGGAGATCAAGTTAAATTTATTCTGATTGTGGATGGTTGTAAAGGATCATCAAAGCTTTTTAATTAGGTCTCAGATTTGACCTAAATATGGATAAGAACGAAACCATTTTAAATGTGACTCTTTGAGCTACTGCAATATAAATAGAAATGATATAATACTTAATTCACAGATATGAATATATTGGCAAAAACACAATATTGTAAAATAAAATGTAAGTTCTTCAGGAGTTGCCACAGCGAGCAAATTTGCACAAACGATTTGGCAATTGTTTTACGCCGGACGCCCATCCTGGCACAACCTGGGCTCGAACCTGCAACCCTCAGGATTACAAGACCGCGGCACCAAGCCACCACAGCCCCACAATATTGTGAAAAAATAGCCATCTTTTCTTAAATACAAATACAATTTTCCATCATGTTTTAATGATATAATAGGTAAATTAATCCAATCAGTAAGGTGGTTGTCATTTAAAACTGATCCGTAATTAAACAGAAGTTCATCCTCAAACCTTTGTCCAGTTTTTACTCCACCTCTTTTCCACCACTGGCTTAAAAAAAACCAAAGTACAACAGGTAAGTTTTTACCTCATCAATTTCAATAAGCAGTTCACAAGCTGATGACAAGCTTAATAATGGATTAACCTAACTTTATTTGTATTCTTTTGTTAAAATACATCACAGTCAGATGATAAAGGGAATGTTAAGCCAATAACTCACTGGACCGTGACTACCGGAGACTATATGGTCACTCAAAATTGCAAAAGAATAGGCGAATTCGTAACTGCAGTCTCACTGAACTTTGAGCGTTTGCGACCAGTGAGCTGTATTAAAATCATAACCTACTTTTGTGTGCACTGCTTGGAAAACTATATTGTAGTCGCAGCTCAGTGGAGCCATGTGCACTGAGCTTCTGACTACGCTGAAGAATCTCAAAATGTATAAAAGTGTATACTTCATGTCTTTATTTTTGTTAATCTGCTCAGATTTTTGTGCAGGAAATCTCTCATTTGAAGTTTTCTAAAAAGTATGTTTCAGATGAAGCTATAACTGAAATACAGTTACATTTAACTATAATATCTGAAGGAAAAGTTCTGCAAGCCAGTTTGTCAGAAATGTCTAAGGCATGCAAATACATTCTGCATAAAAACAAAGGGGTGACAAACACTTGAAATGGCAGATTTGTTCAAATTCAGACTGAAGTCAACCCAAAATATCATGTTTTTATACAAACCCAAAAAAGTCGCCTGAAATTTATGTTCATTCTGAGCATTTCATTAGAGCTAAAACATTGCCTCTTCAGTTCAAGACACAGCACTCATGATAAATCTTCTCTTTTTTTTTACCATATAGTGAGTGGTATGTATGGTCATCAAAGAAATAGGCTGTAGCAGAAGTTCAGACGGTTCAATTGGGATTCCTCACAGTTTTATGCGAGATCTAATCATGCCTAATATGTTGAGACGAAGGTTTAACTTTCTTTGACTTTGAAGATCATCTTTATCTTCATCTCTACTTAACTGGTAATCTTGCATGCCTCTGTATTTGTCACGCTTCTTATTACTTCATGAGGCCCCTGAGAACCTCACCAAACATCCTCCCATGTTCTGGATGAATTTTTTTTTACATTGTAGTGAGGTCTTTATCCAGAGTGGAGGGCTATATGTTTATATTTTCTCTTCTGTTTGTTTAATTGTGATAAAGACTGTGTTGCTTCTGTTACAGATTTCAATAATATCTGCTCTTCACATTTGGTTTTGTTTTGCCAAATTTTACTTGACTTGAGTTGGTCTTTTTTT
>JAOXNZ010000074.1:4566110-4579280 GCA_028566095.1 Kryptolebias brasiliensis
GTTTGTCTCTATGTGTCCCTGCGATGGACTGGAGACCTGTCCAGGGTGTCCCCCGCCTCTGCTGGAGATAGGCACCGGCTCCCCACGACCCGGAATGGAGAAGCGGCTAAAGAAAATGAATGGATTTTACTGCAAACAGAGCTGTCTGCTTGCAGTTGAATCACCAAAGATGGATGTTAATGCCAGGTTTCTGAACAGGGCCTTTGATACACATGATACCATTCAAACATAATATATTATATTGTAGCTTATTAGCAGTTGCTCAATATGGAGTACAAAGATATTTTTTGAAAATCAATAATTAACATGTAAATTCAAGAGGTTTCAAAGAAGCAGGGAATTTTTTGAAAGGTCTGAGCTCATATTCACAGGTTAGGAAGAGAATGTGTTTAGAAAATAGGACACTAGACACTGATCTACCTTTGCTGTGCTTTTCTCTGCATGTTTTATGTGACCAGATACATAAAACCAAAGCTATTGCAGGTGGAAATGTGATTTTATGATGCCAGTAATGATTGCCATAAATCAGAAAACATGCAGTCAAAATCTTGTTTTCAGGTTTACACTACTGTGAATTTTTTAAGTTTAGTTTCAAAGCTTTTTTTCATGTTTTAGAGTCGAGATAATAAGTCCAACTAATCTGTAAATGTATATACATGGATAATAAATAAGGGTATGTAGGAATTCATCCCAGCTGATCCTATCAGAGATTAGCTGTATCAGGATCAGGATGTTACCCAGAGGTCACTGAGTCTCCTTTTTAATGTAGATACAAGGAGAGATAAGCAGGCGAGGAGAGAGGGGCTGATGTATATGAAGAGGGAAAACATGGAGAACATACAGATCCAGAAGGTGGATATAAGGAAGATAAAGGAAATTGCTAAGACAGAGAGGTAGATTACCAGGTCAAAAAGGACAAAAAGAGGTCAGCCTGACAGTCATGTGACCAAAGTGCTGGGGAGCCTCACCTTGAAACCGCATGATCTCTATCTGATTTGCCTCTGGGAGATGTGGGAAATACAACAAAAAGACAAGCAGGGTAGCTTTTTGTTGCTGTGTGTCTGAGGTTTCCATCAAGGTGAGCATAAAGGTTACAGGTTAAAGGAATGAAAGTCCTAAAGGAAAGTATTGGTGTGTATTTATGTGTCTGCACTCTGTCGGTCCAGCTCTAATCCACATCCTCACAGTATGTTTTGCTCTAAGAAGCCATAAGAATGTGCGGCGCATAAACACTCCGCTAAACGTGTAAACCATCTTGGAGCAGGCAGGACCGTGAAACGGAGACCGTATAGGATCGCGTCTTGGTCCAAACGAGTACCAGGGGAAGTATGGAGAACACGTTGAGGATGAACTCACCCACGTTTTTTCAATTTTTGCTCTTTACTCACATCTGCTAGTATGTACAGGTTTTTTTATTTTTTTGTTATTTTAGTAAAAATCAGATGTCTGTCTGGGAGAACTCGATGAACTTGAGTGAGCAGAGTTTTTAAAACGTCCAAGTCAAACCCCAAACTAACCTGCAACGATTGACATTTAGGTATTTGACCCAAAAAGCCTCATAAACACCATTTTAACACTTTTTTAGGTACTTGAGCTCCACTTGGCTTTAATGGGAAAACCCCTCAGAGTTTTGAAAAGCGGAGACAACAGAAAAGAAATATTGTCGAGGGCTTTGAGAGTCGTGGAGTGATGGGTTGATAACATTTGCTCCTGACATTTTAAAACACGGTGTTTTTTACCCACTGGCTCACGATCACTATGTGAATTTCTAAGCTTTAGATTTTATGCATATTTATGGTTGTGACTTAATAAAACTAAATAGAAATCAACAAGCTGAAAACTAAAAGCCCTACAATTACAAACATTTTTTATTGTTGTCTTTTTAGAGGGACAGAGGGTTAAAAAAAGTCTACATTAGTGAAATGTTTACGTCATCAAATGATATATAACTCTGATTTTTTTGTTTTAAATTATTTTTATTCCATCTTCATTGTTCTAATCTGTTAACATACACAGTAAAACAATAAGTAAATAAAAACTAAAAACTAGAGAAGTTGCATTTTCTATAAAAATGCAGTGTGATGCTGAACTCTGTTGAAGAAGCTTTCAGTGAATTCTTAAAGTTAAAACGATTAGAACAAAAGCAAAAATCAGCAAAGCAGAAGTTAAAACTAAATTAGCAAAATGTTAGATAAACCAGCAAAACAGTAGCTAAAAGGTAAAGTTAGCAGGACAGTAGGTAAAAGCTAAAAATGTTGCAAGTGCGCTGAAGTTGGTTTCAAGGAGGTAGTTTTTCAAAGATTTGAAGAGTTTTCCATGTTTTTCAATGAGATAAAACATTGTAAATAAGGTTAAATATTTAGAAAATATGTAGAAGATTGAAAAAACAAAAGCCAGAGCTGTAAAGTTCTGAATGAGCTGCATGTTTTGATATTTGAATAGTTAAACTAGCTGAAAATGTGACTTTTTACAACATTTTACAAAAGGAATGTAAATGTACAGTATTTCTTTGATTTGATTTGAAATCATTTTTATGTATTTTTTAAAACAATGAACATAGATTTCTAAAATAAAACTGAAAAATAATTGAAATCTTATTGATTTTTGTCACAATGTTGTCATAATAAAACTGACATGTATGAGTTCTGATCTGTTTTAAATATCATCCATAATTATGTTTAATTTGACACCATTAACCCACACAAATCAAACAATATAAGGACAAAAAAGCTGTGAAAAATAAAAACATGTTCAACATTAAGGAACTTAATGATCTTTATCATTTACTGCAGACTGTACTTGTTCAGTCCAAATGAATGGGACAATATTAACGCTATATTTAAAATAAAATAGCAAATAAAAAAGAAAAATAGAGATTGTCAAAATGAGCTATTATTTGATTTTCAAATATGTAAATGTTTTACATCCAAAAAGGCAACCTATTTCCCTAAATAAGCCACAGAAAAAAAACAGTTACCAGAAAACTACGAGAAAAAAGGAACCAATTGCTGTTAAACGAGTTAAAGAAGAACCAGGAGGATGTTATCATTATTAGATCATTAATAAATAACTTGTATGACCCCTAACTGGGGACTGAATGATGATAATGATGAGCTACAATCTAGGAGATCCTGTATTAGTGAATCATCAGGAATTCATTTGTTTATAATCAAACTGAGCACGGCCTTCAAAAGAGTCAGATGATGAACAGAACATCCTTTTAAGAACAACGATTCATCAACTGATCTTCAGCTAATTTGTCATTCTTTCATCAACTTTGTCTCAGAGTCAGTTTGTTGGATTTTAAGGTGTTATTGTTGTCGATAAAGTGTCTGATATCTCTCTATGATTTGAGCCTCCTGCTGACTTCAAGTGCACTGAAACAATACTTCAGAAATGGTTGAAAATGTAAATAAATTTAACTTTGCCAAGGAAAATGTACTATATGCACATTTAAATCAATTTTTGCATTCCTTCATAAATCAGAGTAGTTATACAGGACTAACAGGACTGTGTAGTTATACTTCTCTCCAAAATATAAGCAGCAGAGTTCAACGTATTAAGTTTTTTAAAAGTCAGACCAAGAGTTCAAAACTCATCTAAAGGCTTTAGATCAAATGCTCCAATTAGTGTCCTTTCTTGTCCGTTTGAAGTGATGTGACTTGATCTTCTCGAGGTCTCTGTTGCAACATCACCACATTTTCTCTGATGAAAATAAATTAGTTTTGCTGTTTCAGGAACATTTATTGTGTATTTCTGAAAATAGAGAACCAGAAACTGAATTACACACATTAAAGAAGGTGAAAACATCATATGTTTATCAGTCACTTCATTGAACTGGAGTTACTGATTAATCTGTTGATGCCCCCCAAGCTCCTAAATCAGGGGTCTGCAACCTGTGGCTCTGGAGCCACATGTGGCTCTTCAGAGCCTGTGAAGTGTCTCTTTGTAACTTTGACCAAAAATAACACAAACCTGAGTAATATTTATAACTAAATTGATAACATGAAATAGTTCTTTTAGTAGTTTTCCAGTCTAAATATTTGCAATGAGTCCTTCATACTTCTACCTCTGTGAACTCAGTTTTTAAAGAATTAGTATGTATTCAAAATGCACTGTGCACCCGGCTTCCCATTATGAGCTGATTGTGACTCAGTTTTTCACTAAAATGTGTTTAAAACGCTGTGATCGGTTTTATTGTTTAGCTTATGGTTTGTTAGCTTACTCCTTACTTTGTTTATGGAACTATAAGACTCATGTGGTCGTTTTAAATCTATCAGAAAACTCCCATTTTTAACAGACTTGAGGCAGATTGCTGTAAAAGCAGCTTTGTGCATTTATTGGAGATTATAGATGTGGAACTTTAAATAAGTAAGTAACCATTTTGGCCTTTTGAAAACATTTGAGTGACAACCACCTGATAAATAAAACTTTATAAATAGTTTTGTCTTTTATCCTAATTTTAAGGCTCAAGCAGATTTTGTGGCTCTATGCAAATCATATTTAGGAGATGAGATGATAAAATGACTCTTTCAGTTGTAAAGAAATTAAGTGAATGCATCTCCTCATTTACTTCAAACCCTCTGCTGTCCAAAAATCTATGTCTCATCACACTTTCCTACCAGAATCCACTTGACAAACACACTTCAAAGCCCACCCGTGGTTTGTTAAGGTTCTGCCTTATCTGCTGAGATCATTTCTATTGAAATGAAGTTTACACTCTTCTTGAGCTTTGACTCTGGAGCTGGCACAGCAGCTTTGACAGTCACACATTCTGGTTTCCAGACACATTTTCCCAACTTGCTTGGGAGACATAAACAGCAAGCTTTGGTCCAGATCGCTTCCTAAACTTTAATGGTAAAGTTTTCCTAAACTTTAAAGGTAAAATGGAAGTGAGTAGAAGGAGAAGTCTGATGTTGAAACAGGTTGGAAAGCCATGAGGCACAACAGGAAGTAGACTTCTTAGTTGTTGTTTTTTTCACCTTCCTACTGTATATCATGTCTCCGCCCATAGTCTATTCCCAACCAACTCCCCGGTTTTCTTCACCTCTGTAGTTAAACACAAAGTGATCCCTGTCCAAATTTCTCCCACAGAGACTATAACTGATTCATAAAGCGAGTCCTACTTACGCGCGTCCTAATGTTCCTTTTTGTGCTGTGCGCGCCTGCTGGAAAACCCGAGAGGCCGTGCGTAAAACCGACAGCTCACACACCAACACAGAGACTCCAGCAGCACCAGAAACGCATCCACTAAACGCTCAGGACGCCCACTCACGCGCGCCATTACGCAAAGAAGGGCACACTGTCCCGCCACACAACTACAGCATCACTGGAAGAGGAAAGAAATGATTTATGAAACTTGCGTAAAACTGAAATAAAATCATTTTTGCTTTTTTTTTCACCCTACAAAGTCTTAAGACACGTTATGTAATGTTGCACTTGTTCCAAAGTGGTACAAATACTCAGAGAAAGTTTAAGGGACTTGAGGGACACTTGAGAGTTGCCTCAAACACAGTTTACTCTCCCTGAGTTGAAACAATTACGCAGCCGCGGAGAAAAGGTACTCAGCAGGAGGGTGGGTGGGAGAGAAATCCTCACATTCAACGCATAGTCGGCCTTTGTTTTGAGAGTCATCTGTTACATATCAGCTTTCACACCCACAAAACTGCGCGCCCGGCCACAATTAACGCGTGGGTAAGTCAAAGGCACCATTTGAAGCGCGTCGCTTTTCGTGCGCATTCAGCCAGATCCGCTCCCTTCAACACACGCCTTTGGCTTTTAAAAACAACTCAAGCCTTTATGTGTGTGCGCGCGTGTGTGAGAGAGAAATAGAGGCAGCTTTGGAAATACCCATCCCTTTTGTCTACCTGTGCGCACGCACTGAGAGGCGAGTCAAAGAAGTCCATGCTGTTTTTTGTCTTCGCGGAGCGCGCGCTGTGCGTCTCCCTCAGTTCTGTTTTACCTTTCAAAGCTCCAAACAAAACAAAAAACAAACAAACAAAAAAATTCATATAAGTTTCTTTTAAAGTAAATGTTCCATGTTTGACGCAAACTCGGCGCCAAATCGAGCGGCTTTTTAAAGCTCAAACTCAACTTGCTCCAAAGTCTCAAACTGAACTCAACTATTTTATTGTGTTTTACGTCTGTTGCTTATTTAGATTCGTTCTCTGTGCAACCTTTCGATCAAGTTTCCCTGAAGCCAACCAACCAGAGTTTCAGTCCAGTCCAAGCGCCCACAGGAAAACAAATAAAGGGCGTTCCTACCGTAATAAAGGTAACCATAGCATCGGCGGGTTACTATCCAACAGAGTCGACATGAAGGTGATTAGTTTTTTTCCTCAGAATCTTTTGGCGAAAACTTCCCACCGTCTGAGGACCGCCTGTCAGTGCGCCTCACTGCTTCTGTTTGGAGGAGATCAGGGTGTGCGTAAAGCTCTCTGTCTATCTCTCTTTCTCTCTCTCTCTCGCTCGCTCTCTCTCTCTCACACACACACACACACACACAGACACACAAACAACACTCTTTGGACAACATAATCTTCTCCGCTCTCCCTGTTAAAGCACAGATGGCTCTGGGCGCATTTTCCTGCAGAGACCCGCACACATTCGGACTCTTTCTGTCAGCGGAGCCTGCTGACATGAATTAGGATTATGGAGCGTGTGCTTGAAGTGCGCGCGCGAGTGTGTCTAAAGAGATAAACTCTTTAAAACTGTTCTGTAAAGACAAAGTTATTTTATTTAAAATAAATACTCACTGCTGACTGACAGTGACAGGACACCCCTGTACAGTATAGGGCTACAGAAGGGGGCTACAGTTGTTGAAAACAGTGGTGGATCTAGGATTTTTTAAAGTCAGGGGCCACATAGTGTCTACATTTATATAAATAAGGGCCAGGCATGGGTGCCTGATTATGTTAGAAAATGGAGGAGCAAAATTAGCAAAACATATACAAATGTGATCACCAACCACAGGCATATTGTACAGTCTTATAGTGTATATATATTTAGAGGTATGTCCTGAGCTGCTTTCAAGTATTGAACCAAGGCCCAATCCAGGTATTTATCACTGATTCAAAAAAGATGGAATGCTCCAAGTCTCTGCCTCAAAAGAAGTATTTTAATTATCTGGGATTCTTGTTCACGAATGATAGTAGAACAGAGCAGGAGATGGATCAACGGATCGGGGCCTCGTCAGCAGTAATGAGGGCGTTGCTTCGAACTGTTAAGGTGAAGAAAGAGTTGAGTGGAAAGGCAAGGCTCTCGATTTACTGGTTTGTTTACATTCCTCACCTAAGGTCATGAGGTATGGATCATGACCGAAAGAACGAGATGCCGGATACAAGTAGGACCTCAGCCTTAGAGATAAGGTGAGGAGCTCCATCATCTGGGGGGAGTACAGCCGCTGCTCCTTCGCATTCAAAGGAGTCAGCTGAGGTGGTTCTGGTTGCCTCCCTCTGGAGGATTTCTGGGCACATCCCTCTGGGAAGAGACCCTGGGGCAGACCTACTCACTGGAGAGATTATGTATCCTCTCTGGCCTGGTTCCCCCAGGAGGAGCTTCAGAGTGTCGCTGGGGAAGGGGACGTCTGGGTTTCCCTCTTAAACCTGCCTCCACAACCCATCCATCCATCCATTTTCTTTACCCGCTTTTTCATTCCGGGTCGCGGGGAGCCGGTGTCTATCTCCAGCAGTCACTGTGCGAGAGGCGGGGGACACCCTGGACAGGTCGCAAGTCGATCGCAAGACATAGAGACAAACGAGACAAACAACCAACTAGGGTAAGTGTTGCACCATATAACATTGCAGTATTTAAAGTGCGACTCAATGAGAGTTTTATACATTAAGAGTGTGGATATTGGTGTTATTGGAGACTTTTAGACAGTCTGACGTGAAAGCACATATTCTTACTCTTCTCAACGAGCAGCTGGTGCTGCCGTGGGCCCCGCCCACATCCCAAAGCACTCACAGGCGGCCCAGGACTCACGCAGCGTCCCTCCCAGCTGCAGTCAGAGCAGTAAATGTTCACTCTTGAACATTTATTGAATCAGGGCTGGTTGATCTAGTTGATCTAAATGTAAAATTGTCTTTGCCTAAAATAAATCTCTGCACCAAAATGTCTATTTTGTGTCACTTTTGCTGGTCCCAACCCCGGATAAAGAACAAGGGTTGAAAGAAACAACAAGAATTAACACAAGAAAGTTCATTCGTAGTTTTAAACATATTTAGAGTGTTTTTTCACCTACAGCATTATTCCTTTCTGGCCATTAACCTTGTTAGAGTTGGATTCTCTAATCACAACATCCTGACAGTTTCGGATTGAGACGCAGCACTTAATCTTAAATGACTAAAAACTGACTTAAATGTCTCTGATCAGCATCACAGACAAAGAAATATCTTGTTCGGTCTGCAAATAAAATAATCTGTTCAGTTAGTATCAGCATTTTGTCAGCACAGATTTCCCCCTGTATAAATGAGGGTTTCATGTGTTGTGAAATCAGACTCGCAAATAAAAGACATGACGGAAAGTTTTGTGTTCTTCTCTGTTTTATTGGTGTATGGGTTTCATTCATGTGTTTGTTGTTGTTTGGACTTCTCCGTTTCTCATGTAGCACATCTGGCTTTCCTTCTCCATCTTAATTCAAGAACACATCTGGATACATTTTAAATGCTGTCTTGTCTTTGTCCAGTATGCACACATAAGATTTTATAAGCATAGTAAAAGACTGATACTGACAGCATTTTTTAGCATGTAATTTATGATACCTGGTTGGTAGGTGTTTGTGTTCATCCAGCAGTTTTATTTATTTATTAGTTGTAGGTTTTTATTCAATGATTGACTCAGTTTTAGAATAGAATAGTCTTTATTGTCACTGCAATCTACACAAGTGCACAGTGCAATGAGATTAGGTTAGCAGCTCAAATAGATGCAGAAGTAAAAATAATGTCCTAAGAAAAAATAATATGAGCAACCATAAAAAGAGCTTGTTTAAATTATTATCATTATTAAGGGTTTCAATGCAATGATGCACCTTTAATTGTATTCAGCAGCTATTCTTTCATTTTCATCACAATTTTTTAATTTTTATCTCCTTCCATAGAGTTTATACATTAAAATTTTGTCTTTTCTTTACTCTCTCACTGGTATTGGATTTACAGTTTTCTGTAAAATCCCTACTCAGTGCACACATCAAAACTCTCATTGATTTCTGTTGTATCTGAGCTCAGATATTTCTCTTTAAAGCTTGAAGTGAAGGGTCTTTTTAACTTGCTTTATTTCCTACAAAAACACAATAGTAACAATTAGCATGTGACAACAATAAACTTCTTCTACTTACAGTTAAGGAATTTTTCAGTTTCCACAGTGGCTGTTTGTGGCTTACTTTGTACTCTGCGTTTCTGTTTGTTTTATTAAGGGTGCTGTCAGGGAGTGACAGACACAGGTGTGTGGTTACCATGGTGACCCCAATGAGCTACTGACAGCAGCTTTAGCATTTATTTGCTGTCTTTATCATTTTTATACAATTTACAGATCAAAACATCAACATTTTGTCATCTTAGATTGTTCCAAAGTTTCAAATTACTATTATCTGCATTGGCACCCTTCAAAGCTTTTTCAGAAATGTTTTACTTAGTTTAGTTTAATAACTTTTTCCTATAGTCACACAACTGTAGGGAAAGACATCTACATACAAACTGCAGTCAAATATAGTAAGAATCTGTTTTCTGTTTTTTTATTACCTCCGCAAAGGAGGTTATGTTTTTGATAGCGTCTGTCTGTTTGTGTACAAGATTACTTAAAAAGTTATAAACAGATTTTTACAAAAAGGAAACTTCATACATGGTACAAGGAACAAGTGATTAAAACTGCAGGGTGAATGCTGAGTACTGAACGGCTTTGGTGAAATGTGTTCATTAAGCTGAAACTTAATTGTTAAAATTAAATCAATCACAACAAAAGCTAAAATTAGTAAAACAGTAGCGAAAAACTAAAAGAGCTAAATAAAAACAACGCTTCATTTAAATCTAAATCCACCACTACTCCCAGCACCAGCATTGTCTGTCTTATATTGCACATGGTTAAATGTGTGTGCAGTGTACATCCAACAGAACATTTAACAGTGTTTACTTGTGTGTTAAGCAAAGTAAAAACACTAAACTACCTAGTTAGGAAAACTGTGTGACTCTCTGGGTCCCCTGCTAGTGGTTGTGGTGTTAAGGGCACCAAAGCCACTGCTTTGATGGATTATGCTCTGCTTTTATGCTAATACCGCAAGTTCACTGGCTAATTCAAGCACTAAAGGCTCACGTTACCATTTATAGCTAAAACGTAGAGCAACACAAGTGCCTACGAGGTATTTTGTAGAATTATGTTAAATTGTAATCTTCTCTGTTAGCTGGGTAACAAACTAAAAGTCATATCTCACTGGGTCGAGACTGGTTGGTGACTCAAAATTGTAAAATAAAAAGGTGAGTTTTCAGTTGCAGTCTTACTGAATTTGCAATGTTTGCAACCAAATGCCCCTGCACTTTGCATGTCCACTTTTTGGCCATTTACACAGCTTCCAAAACTGTATTCTAGGTGTGCGCTGCATTGCCCTCCTCCGCCCGCTTTGCACTCACCTCTACACATTAATGATTTAATCGACTGGAGTAAACTTTAGAAATAGACAGTTTTGGGCCAGTTTTTCGATAATTATTATTTATCTTCGATATGGTTTTTAAATTTTGACATTTGGAGCTGTAACCTTGAATGTTTTCTGTCACAGAAGAACTTTCATGCAGGTGTCAAAAAACAGCTTTGTTCAGAGGAGAGCCTGTGCAGACTGCAAGGCCTCACGCAACAAAACAGAGAACCATTTCAAACAGATCTGAGGCTACCTCACGCATGCCGTTCTCCAACTAGTCACCAGCAGTGTCAGCCCAGTGAGAAACCTGCATGACGGCATATATGCATAAATATGCATTATCTGAGTAAGATCGCTGTGCTCACAATATACAGGATGTTATTAAAAACTGTGCCTAAAATAGGATTTATGCTTTGATAAAGAAAAAAATTAATCATTTTAAACTGTTAAGGATATATACTTTTCATCTGCTTTAAGATTTATGCTTAGCAAAGACACAGATGTTGGGTTTCATTTTGTATGTTGAAAAATTATTGTCACAGTTACCCCAAGAAAAGGTCCTTCACCGTCTCTTACTCATTCCTGTGAAGGACTTGTTAAATTTTTTATCAGTACAGTGGCAACGCACATCGTCAGCAGCTGGTGCAGGATCCCCACATGACATGACTGTAATTCTTACCCTGAACTGCACTAAAACTCATCAAATATGGAAGAAGTAATGGCGTTTTACAGGGAAGAGGGGGATATAGAGCGAGAAGATGAGAAAAGGAACACTGGTGAAGATGAGGAGGAGATGGAAGGAAGTGAGAGAACAATGAATTGAAGAATGTCAGAAGAAGAAGAGCTAAACAAGTCAAAACTGAATAATACAGAATTTTAAAAAATGTAACACTATATTAGCATTCGACGATGTATTTATGGATTCAAACATGTAGCCTAGCTTCATTTCATGTGGGTTAGACTAAGTTTGTTTTTTTAAATGCCACACATAACTCTGAGTACGTCTTGTCAGCTGCTATTTTGAATATTGCATGGAAGAACTGTTTTCCCCCACCTTCGTCCTGACGTAGCAGGGGCCCAGCATCTTGAAAGATCATTGTGAGGACAGCAGGAATGAGAAGAGGCCTGCTCTCTCTCTTAGATGATAATTTACTCTTTTTTTTCACAATGAACTGGCACATTTTCCCCTTTCAAATCAGTGGTATTAGCAGTATGAATCAGTGGAGACTGGGAGTGGAGCTTGTGTGTGCATGTGACTCAGGGACTCAAATGAATCAAATGACTTTTAATCTTTTACTTTTTGTGAGTTAAAGTAGTTGATTCACATGTTTTTGGCCATGTTCCAAAAGGTTTAAAAGCTTTAGATTTGTTTAATGAGTGAATGAAAAGTGAGTTGTGTCTCCACATGGCATTTATGATGTGGCTGATGTCAAACTGAGGTCATGGTCAATTAGCCATGAGTAAGTGTATAATGAGCATTGTAATAATCTGTTATAGTTGGAGTCTGGGGAAGAGCCAGGAATAATGTTAGGGTTTTGTTCATGACCATACAATATAGTTTGGTAAGACACAACAAGCAGCCCGGAAAATTGTAGGACAAACACACAAACCTGGCTTACGGTAAAATTAGTAAAAGAGCATATAATGAAGTTTAGGGAAAGATGTTTGTTGTGATTAGTTTAAAAAAATAAATCTAATCATCCAGAGCTGTATGATTGGACACAAACTCTTGTCTCCCTCATTTTTTTAAATCACATATGGGTGTCTTACAGCACACAGACCATATCCAGCCCATTAACCATTTCCATCCGGCCACAGGAAGTCATTGAATATCAAAATATTAAGTATGCTGTAATCCATTCTGCATGCAAATCCTCTGCTTTTATTTCAAAGGCAAGAGGGTGTTTACATCAGCAACCTCCTGTGTGAACACAAGCAGCTTAGTCTCTCTACTCCACTCTGCAGAACTGAGTGACCGTCATGTCAGCACTCAATAAAAAAAAATTTAAAAACAGTTGCAGAAAGAGTTTTTGACAAGATCTGAACTTTTGCAATTTAAAGTGGCTGAAAGATGCTGCTATGTCATTGGGTCTTGGACTCCATATCTCTCAATATGACTGGTTCAGGATTTTATGACCCAGTTACAATATCTACTCTTGTCAGCTAATTAAAATCATATTCATGGCTAATTCTAAAAAAATATTTTTGTCAGAATTGAGCCCTGACCTAGTTCTTATAAAATATCTACACTACTCCAGATATTTTTAAATGGATAGTTTATTCTCTGTTTATATTGCTTTTCCCTTCCACACCATTCAAGCAAAAAACCTGAAATGGCCATGCCACGCCACTAGGTGGCAAGAACGTCCACGTTTATGACCTCAAAAAATTAGAAAAGGAACATTTTGCATTTGGCCAATGAATATTCCAAAACAATTTATGTCTTTTTAATTAATATTGTTTACAGTTTGGGTGGCACAGTGGTGCAGTGGTTAGAGCTGTCGCCTCCCAGCAAGAAGGCTGCAGGATCTCCTCCCGGCCTGGGG
>JAOXNZ010000074.1:4604731-4621888 GCA_028566095.1 Kryptolebias brasiliensis
TGAAGTCCAGTTGCTTTTGTTTTTAACCTTTTTTGGATTTACCATGTCCTGGATGACTGAGAATCTACACCAGCATCAAATTTTATGGCTTCTTCTTCTGTGTGTGTGTGTCTGTCTTAGCTGCATAAATGCAAACAGTGGAAATTTACAGTTATTGCTCCCTGTTTTTACAATTGCAATTAAAAAGTTTGTCCCACAACAGCCAGGAAAGCCTGCCTGCTGCAGTAAAGTGGAATTACTGAACTAGAGGTGGGAACGGATTGGGCAGAAGGGTCATTACATTTGGCAAAGAGCAAAAACATGATTTCATGTTGGCAAAGATGTTAAGAAAATGTTTGAAAATATAAAAGGGACAAGAAAAATCATTTACTTGCAGATACATTCATCAAAGCTTAAACCTGCTCCTGAAAAGGAATAAAATAATATCTCAGGCTAAACATCATAGCTCGGATCTGTTGCATGTTAGCAGTTATTTCATGAGCTTAATCTTTTTAAGCTGTATTTGGCAGTTATCACCAGCAGCATCTGTTCTCTGTAAGTTCATTCACCTCACTAATATGACTGCAGGCTAGAGCTGCTGCACTATTAACTTTTTTGTAACTGACAGTTCCCTGTGAAGATTTAATCTGATGATTATTGAACCCAACAAACAGGTATCGTTTGCTTAGCAACAAAGCTATTCGCAGCTAAAGTGTCTTTAAGGTGAGACAAATGAAAGTGATGACAAAATCATGTGGTTTATTCGTATCTTCTTCTTTTAGTATTCTTTCCCTTTGTCCCAAATTATAGCTGCAGTAACTGGGGGTGCAAACCCGTCAACATTTGCTGAGGGAAATGAGGGACACCTACACATATTAGTGAGAACCGGTGTTACGAAGTGATCCTAAAGGAAAAGATCTACTCAAAATTATGCATTTTGCAGCCATTTGAAGTGCATTTTACTAAATTCTTAGGAATAATAAAACAACTCCAGTTTATCAGTATATTATACTGTATATTTATTGAAAGGTAGAACGCTGACTTACAACTAGCCTTTAAGCTGAACTTTATTTCAGATCATACTTGAAAATTGCATTACCCTTATTTTGTTTAGTTTCTGTTTTACACACTAAGCAAAATAAACATATCTGAACCTAAACAACAAAACTGTTTTCCATTCTTTTCCTTTGGACATGTCAAACGTGTCAGCAGAGGACATCTGACGAGCTGTTTGAACGGACATACAGGTCCGGCTTTTATTTTGATAGTCCACTTCCGCTTTTCGGCAATGAATTTGCATATTAGCCAAACATTTAATTTCCAAACTAAATATTTAGGTCTGAGCTAAATATTTAGTTAGCAAACGAAATGTTTAATTTGCAAGATAAATGTTTAGTTTGCAAGATAAATGTTTAGTTTGGAACTATGACATTTATAAATGTATGAATAACATGATGAAAATATGACTTGTTTCTCTGAAACTAGCATTCCTTCAAGAATGCATATTTTTAATTAGATATTTGATTTAGCAAGTCAATCTGCAAGTAAAATAAATAGTAATATGCAAACTCAATCTAAACAATTTTTTCTAAATTAAAAGCTTATCCATAAAAATATCAACATATCCTAGTATATTATTATTATCTTTTTTATCTGAACCTTGTTATTTTGTGCTCTTTTTGAGATGCTATTATTTAATGTTAATTTTTATTGTGTTTGCATCTTAGTTTAGCATCTTAGCATGCTAGTTAGCACATAAACAGATTTTTCTTCAACTCACCACTGATGCATGTTAAACCTTCTCAGGCTTGCCTCATGTGTGGATAAAATAAAATCTAATTTATTTATCAGTGTAAAAATATGTTCTTACTCAAAAATTATTTAGCCTACTATTCATCTTAGTTTGATTTGAGTTAATCTTTTGGTGTCCCTACTGTTACTGCGATTTTTTAGTGCATGGAGAGCTGAAAGTACATACAGATTAAAATAACGATGCAACTCTTTGTGTGACATTCAGTTATTTTGGCCCTGACATAACATTGTCCTACTTTTGCCTGGAGTTTTTAGGGTCTTCTTAGTATACTGAATGTGCTTAATAAATACAACGTTGTTCTCAATAACATGTGATTACTGCTGCATGCATACTGCGTTGTCTCTCCCACCATTGAACCCAATACATATGTAATGTACGTAACAGTATGAATGTTATTTGAGCGCCTTATAAACATAATCTTAACTTTTTATAACATGTGCTTTATTTATTATGTTTTGACTCACATAAAATTTTCTTTTTAAAGGTTCCAACATGCAGGTAAGCGGGAAAAACTACAAAACACTGTAACTATAGTAAAGGTACAGCTTCTTTGGATTTTCATATTTTACATGTCAAGACATGTTAAAAATACACCAAACTAGGAGCCATAAGTGGAACAATAATTTAAAGAACTAAAATGCAAAAATATCAAAAGCACGACCGAAACAAATGGAATTTTGACTCCTTAAGTAAAGAACTATAGATAAGAATAACATGTTGTAGTTTAAACCCTGAGCCCCTGCAGTATTAGGACATCCATATTGTACATATTCTTTTCAATTCTCCAGCTGACAACAATTTGACCAGCTGTTCCCTCATGTGTGCACTGCATGGGCCAAAGTCTTAAACATATAAAAAACAGACCGTTCAGGGTTTCATGTGTCCCAAAACAAAACAAAAAAAAGGTGTTAATATTTCTAGCTTTTTTGCACTGTGACAGCTTGTCTTATGTTTTCCTAAATCTTGTATGAACTCGGCCCCAAAAAAGAAAATTAATGCTGACAAGTTTTTAAATATACATAAAAATAATAACCCTGAAAACATGGTTACGAGTTACTGTGCTCATGAGAGCCAAATAAAGCCGATAACAGTGATGTCAGCTCATGTTTAAAACATCCAACATTTTTAGACACAACTTCTTGAACACATGTGTACAGAAAGAAACACAATAATGTCAAACCGATGTGTTGAACAGCTCGAAACGTCTGTTTGTGTTTTGTGTTTGACTTTGTAGACCTACAGTGTGTGTGTGTGTGTGTGTGGGGCGGCGGGGGGGATATGAAACCCAAACTATCACTTTCAACTCTGACCTCCATAATTACTTCTGCTGTCTGTCAAGACTTTGTTTGTCTTTTGGCACCTGTGGTCAAACACGCACAGATACAGAGAGAGGCAGAAACCCACACGCAGATGTTAGGTAATTCCAAGAACAGATTTTTCAGTGTCAGTCATTTGAAAGCTGATTTACTGAGTCGTCTCATTTCTGTTGCATTGATCAGTATTGACAGCCCAACCTCTTGTGTTTCTTGCAGTTGCTCATACATGTACTGAAGCACATAGTTGAATGTTTTATTACAGAGAGTTAGGTCAAAGTGCTGAGAATCCTTTACTCATAATGCGCTCAATAAACTGGTGTGTGTTTGTGTGTGGAAGACAGATGTTTGTCCCTGCAGGTGACCATAAATCTTCATTAATTCTTGGTAAAACCTAACAATGACCCTGACCCTGGCCCTAACCACCGCCCCCCGCCCCCTCATGCCTCGAGCCATTGATCGTCACCATTAAATATTAGGTTAATGTTTCTGCTTTCAAACATCTCAGCCATTTCCCAACTTCACGTCCAACTTCTAATCTCTGTTTCATAAGCTTTCCGGAGTAGTGAATACAGGACCAAAGTCACACACTGTTTAGGTGCTTCCTGCGCACGCACGCCTTCCCTCATTAATCCATACACACGTCTGCACAGGTTCTTTGAGGACTACCGGCTGCACTTTCACATTTCATGTCCTGCCTTTGCTGGACTGATGTAACCCTGTAACCTAGACATTTTGTCTCCACACAACCCACAAACACGCCCAAGTCCAGAAGCAACAGCTGAGGCGTTTCTCCAATGATCTCAAGTTAGGTTTGACCCCCCTCTAACCTTCCCTTACCTACCCTTGCTGGTAGACATGTGTTTGCATTTATAAAGCTGTGCTGGAAAAAATAAAACTTCACATTTGTTTGGTTGGAAAACTGGGCAGGAAATGACAGGCAAAAAGAAAGGTATTCCTGCCATATCCCAGTGCCAGACTACCTGAAACGGTTTGTTCTGTACTTTCTAAAAACTTATTGAGAAATGAGAGTCTTTTATTTTCTAACCATATTTGGGCTAGGGAAGGCCGCCCAGGCATCCCGTCTGTACTGTATTAAAGGTGACATGTTGGGAAAAGAATATAATGTCAGTTTCAGGGAGAACTTTGCCCCAAACTGCAGACTGGCACAAGAGCTTAAAAAAAAAAAAAACTAATTTGTTTTTAAAAGAACAAAAACAAAATACTAGTGATGGGCAAACTGAAGCTGAAACTCTGGCACATGTATTGAAAAAAACAACACTGTTTCAGAAGCTCTGTGTCGGAGCGTGATTCGTTCGTCAAAGGTCACATGATCAATGACGTCCGAAGCTTCGAAAGTGTTGAAGTTACGTCACTGCTTTAGTGCCTGATTCAGAAGGTTTAAAAGGACGTGAATCATTGGCGGGATTTGTTCTTAAATAAAAATCTAATAAAATAACCTTATATGTCTTATGCATTTAACTTAGTAGTTTGAGCATTTCCAACTCCCCCTTTGAGCACAAGGATCGTTCCAAACTGTGTTGCAAATAAGTTATGATTTTTCAAGTATTTGTGTGTTTACAAATGTGAGAAAGTCACGGGGACATCATGCCATGGCACACTTTGGCTTTATTTAAATAAACCATAAACAACAATAACTTTATTCTTTATTCACCCACAAAAAATACCTGTTCAAAGCAGCACAGTGAAAACAGACAGAAATATCTCATGATATTAAACAGCTTTCAACTCCGTCATAATGAAGCGCTTCATTTTGTTTCTTTAAGCGGCTCTTCATACTTTTTGCCACAAGACAGCGCCAAAAAAGGACTGTGTTGGAAAGCTTCAAATAATGAACCCTTTTCCAAAGCAAGCTTCAGTGCTTCAGAAAAGCTTAATTTGCCCACCACTACAAAATGCTGACATAGCAGCAGACCTAAATAACAAAAACTCACAGGTATCAGGAAACACATCGCTCATAAGCAATATGAGGAATACCAGACAGCGTGTATAGCAACAATGAACCAGTGGGTACAGGAAGTTGTGAACAGGTTTTTAAAGACAGGGGCTGATGAGGAAGTGGACACAGGTGACCGATTAGAAACAAGGAACAGGTGAGGGTGGTTGAGGCAGACTGACAAGGAAACAACTGAGGGGGAGTGGAGTGATAGCACTAGAGACACAAGAGAAAATAAAACCCAATACACAAGAACCAAAAGTAAAACTAAACATAGGGTTAACCAGGAATAAAGCAGAATTTATAGAAACAATAAACCTAACACAAAAAATAAGTCAAAAATACCCAAATCCTGACATTTATTTATTTTTGTTACATTCAGGTGTCAGAAAAAATCCCCACAAAATAAAAAACACAAAAAAAAACATTACCATGCTCTTTGCTTTGGGTCCCAATTTAACTTTTAAATCTAGAGCTGAACATGGCCACCCTACAGATGAAGCTCTTTTCAGCTGCATGTGACCAGGATCTCGTTCTGTTTAGTCATGATCCGGGAGGGCTGGAACGTACAGGAACCATTAAAGGCTCCGTCATACTCCATAAGAAGTCACGGAATCGGCTCTCATTCACGTGGTTGCGTGACGAAAACCAGCTTCATCCGCTGTTTTGCAACACAAGGCCCTGGCCGCACTTTTTCTCCAAGTTTTATGTGATTGGTCAGAAATTGTTGTGGGCGTGTTTATGCAGATTTAATGATCTTTAATGGAGCCATTTTGCTTCTACTCCTCCTCTGAGAAGCAGCTGGCCGAGGCTGCTAGAAAACACAGCCGTCTTTACAACTGTTCCAGCAAAACTTTTAAACCTTTGAATTTAAAAAGATAGTCAGTTGACGAAGAACTTGAGTTAGAACTTCAGTTATTGTGCACTGAGGAGATGCACTGAGTGGTTGGAAGGCTGCCTCGGCCGGGCAGCATAGGGACACGGTCCCTTTGTTCATTCATCATTCTGCAACGTTTGTCGGAAATGGTGGCGGTCAAATTTGCAAATGCCAAACGGCATGTACTGTCTGTTTAATAAAAATGTCTGGTCGCGGTAAGGGAAGCAAAATTCTGTACAACGACAGGAGAGTTGAGAAGCCGGCAGAAAGAGAAACGTTTTTGCGCCGTGGGAGGAGAGTGGGAGGAGCTTCCCGGGAGTTCTGATCTGAGTGTCTCATGGAGAGAACCGACTTCTTCACTTCTTACGGAGTATGCTGGAGCCTTAAATTAAGAGCTTTGCTTTTCAGCTCAGCTCCTTATTTATTACCACAGATTGGAACAATGCCCTCATCACTGCAGACAAAGCCCTGATCCGTTAGTCCATTCTTTCCTCCAACCCTACAGTTCTCTTAAATATGACTCCCAGATACTGGAACTTCTCTACTTGAGCAAAGTAGCACTCTTACAAAAGAGCGATTCAAAGATCTTGATGAACAGATGAACTCACCTGGAACAGAGAAACCAGGGCATGGTCTGGAGTAAGACCTGGGGGGAAAGGAGCCTTGGTTTCTGTGCAACCACCTGTGGGGAGAGGACTCGAGGTCAGGTGCAATGTGAGCTGTGTGGCAGGCAAGGGTCAGGGCTTTGGACCTTCCTGTTTCACGGCGTTAAAAACTGGCTCTTCTATGTGCTGTGATTGAATTCAATTCAGTCTATCTATACCATAAATTCACAACAAAAGTCATCTCAGGGCACTGTACAAGAATGTTCACATATCTTGTAAAATGCCAATTAGTAGCAGTTATCTATCTTAGGAAGCCAGCAGATTGCGTCCGCTCTTCAGTTTGTCACAGTCTCCCATCCTAAGCAGCACAACAGCAACAGTGAAAAGGAACAACTTCCTTTTAACAGGAAAAAACCTCCAGCAGAACCAGAACGAGGCTTAGGATAGGCGGCCATCTGCTGGAGAGACCAGGAAATGGACACAGCCAAACAGAATGACCGCTCCAAGTGTAGTTTCCATGGGAAGAAAAAAACTTTAATAATAGCAATAATTACAAATACAAGCATAGAAAGCAGAGCAAGTAAAGACAGCAGCAAAGTCAGGAATTTATGAGTCCATGCTCTCAAGAAAAACAGAAAATCCATAAACTTTGTTTCAAAATAGTTACGTAAACTGTCTTGAGACTAATGAAACAGCATTGGACAAATGATAGCAAATAAATGAATGAGGGGAAAGTATTTTTTCATTGATAGAATAATAAAACTCTTCTCTGCCTTTAAATCCATTTCAAATAAATACTTTAGTCCTTACAACTCTCTGGATTCTCTGCCTCTTTCTGTTCCCAGAGGGTCGACATTCCTCTTCTTCCACATCCCTGATTCAGAACAAGAGGGACTGTAACCCCAGACACACACACACACACACACACACACACACACACACACACACACACACACACACACACACACACACACACACACACACTTATAGAGTAACCCCAGTGCAGCATTTTAGGATCAGTTACTAAATTAGCATCTCAGACCGGAGTGTCAGGAGCAGACTCCTGGAGAAAACAACAGATTATTTTTCGTAAGCCTTCTTTATTCATTTGCGTCAATAATTGTTTTCATTTTTTGATGTCACTCTACATCATTTTTAATGTTTTAAGTGTTGCAAAGTTCAGTTTTAAGAGAAGTGATTACACTAGAATTCATATTTTATTCATTTAAAGAATTGTTCTTCAAAGTATGAAGCTTAATTTACTTAATGGTGGTTCTTTTTCACTTTAGGACAGATTTGAGACACTGTGTAGTTTTAAAATAAATTCATGTACTATTGAAATCAAAACATAATGGTTTTCTATTGAAATGTAACACATATATCCTCTCAACCTGCAGCTCCAACAGGATCACCAGGAGGATCATTTTTACAAGTCTGAACCCATGGCAAAGACACCTTAACCTAAGAGAGAATGAGCTGTATGTTAAAAGCAATTGATGAAGCAGCAAAAAGTCCAGGTTTTGACATGTGTCCCTCCGTCTCTCACATACTCACTGCTCATCTATCTTTTCTTGCATCATCATCTCCTTTATTTTCAGCTGTTGTCCTCCTCCCATCCCCTCTCAGCTAAGACATGTTGGCAGCGTTTGTATTTCTTCCCAAGCAGCAGAGACACACAACATGAATTATTTCCATGTCCTGTCCTGTATGCAGCAGCAGCAGGAGGAACGGATTGAGGACAGCAGAGCCGCTTCCCTCAACATCATCCAAACTCACAGCAGGAAACTCGTCTCTCTTGTTTTGGAGCTGTAGGAATTAAAGATGTTTTCTGTGGACCACATCCTAAATCTTGTATAGCAAAGCAGATATTTCTTCTTCTTTCACTGTCTTTGACTTTATGTACACGTCTGTCCTGGTTGCTGAACGGACTGAACGGTCCTCCAACCTCTACATTTATAACATGTAACACTTATTTTAACTGAACAATATTCTATCACTGTTATTTTAATGAAACTTTCACATAACAGTAAAGATTAATGTAACTCCTATTACAATATATAAAAAGGTTTTTTTTAAAAAATAGACAAAACAAGCAAAGAAACACTGATGTCTAGGTGCTGGGGGCCAGAGTTTTGGTCCCCAACAAGACTTAAAACTAAAATAATTATTTTTAAAAACCAAAGCCTTTGTGGATATGTTATGAAATAATATCTTACCTGTTGTACATACGTATCTCTTTGAATGATCTCAGTTTAGAGAAAAAAAGTTTAATTCCTGCCAAACTGATGAGCTCATAGCTAGTGTGAGCTGGGCTAAGACCAAAGTAGATTCCTGCCTTCTTAAAACAACTCTAATCTCAAAGATTTCATAGTGGTTCCTTCAAATGCCTTTTTATTATTTTTTATGGTTATTTACAAGCAAAAACCGTGGCAGCAGCAGCTAGCAGTGGAACAACTGCTGCACACCTGAGGTTCTTCCAGGAGAAATTCCTGTCAGAATAACAAGTAATCCAAGACTGACAAATTGACAAGATTATAAAATAGCATTTGCATGAGAAGTCATGCAGATTTTGAGGTTAGAGTTGTTATAAGATGGCAGCAGTCTGCTTTGGTCTTTATCATGCCCGAGCGATTAGGTGCTCGGTTTCAAAATGGTTACTGTTTTGTGTTAGGATTTGAGTTTATTTTGTATTAGGTTTATTGTTTCTGTAATTCTGTTTTATTTCTTGTTGTTCCTGTGTTTAATTTGATGTTGTAAGTTTCTGTGTAGTTTTTGCTCCCTGTGTTTTCTGTCATCATTCACTTTTCCTCAGCTCATTACCTGTTTACCTGCCACGCCCATCTGCACCTGTCCCCAGTTTGTAATCAGTCACCTGTGTCCCCTTACCAAACATGCTCTGCCTTTTAAACCTGGTCATCTTCTTCTCATACCCACTGGTTCATCGTTGCTGTCAGTCTGGTTTCCTCGTGTCTTCCTCCTCGAGTTTCTGGTTTTGCCGTTATTTGTGAGTTTTTGTTATTTAATCTTTGCTGCCACGTCAGCCGTTTGTTTTTGTTTCTTTTAAAATAAATTAGTTTTCATTTCAAGCTCCTTCTGTGTCTGCCTGGGTTTGAGTCTAAATCCTCCTACCTCTAGTCTGTAACAGTTTTATACCTATTAGTACAAAATGGCAACTGATAAATATGAGATGGAGTTACAACTTGGCAGAAGTACAAATTGACCAGCATTCTTTTAAAAGCAGCACTCACTGTTCGCACCAAAGCTCCTATTCTTTCATTAAATTGACCAAGAAATGTCAAAACTCAGTTTGATGACAAATGATGCTAAATGAGGAAAAGATGCAAGTAATTATTTCCACTTAGGAGAATGGAAAGGTTTGGAAGCTTGCGCTTGTTTATCTTTTGTTGGCATTCTCCCCACTTTTTTTTTTTGCTTTGATGCTTTGTGATAAAATAAATCTTTCTCATAGCCAAGTGTCTGCAGGACGTGTGATGAGAGAAATTGGATATGATTACAGCTTAATTTGAGTAAAAAACTATTTTATACCAATAAGTAGCTCATAAAAAGTCATACGGACCAAATGTTTTTTTTTCTGTTTTGTCCTATTAACTAACATGCAAGTTAAGAGATTGTACAACCCTAATATTTCTGAAAATATTGGGACGTTGTGTAAAATGCAAATAAAAACAGAACACAGTCAAAAAAAATCAAATGTTTAAACTAAGAAATTGTAAAAAAAAAAAATTAAATTAAAAAGGTCATTTTGAATTTCACGGCAGCAACAAATCTCAAAAACGTTGAGACAGGGGCAACAAAAGTCTGTAAAAGTAAGTGGTATGAATAAGAAACAGTTGGAGAAGCAACTAATTAAGTTAACTGGCAACAGGTCAGAAAAAGGACTCTGTATAAAAAGTCTTTTAGAGAGGCTGGATCTCTCAGAGGTAAAGATGGGCAGAGGTTCACCAGTCTGTGAAAAACTGTCTAGAAATTGTGAAATAATTTCCTCAATAGATAATTGGAAAGACTTTGAATATCCCATCATCTACAATTCATAAAATCATCAAAAGATTTCAAGAATCTGGAGAAATCTTTGAGCTCAAAGGACAAAAGGATAAAAGTCAATATTGGATGTTGGTGATCTTTGGGCCCTCAGGGGCCACTGCATTAAAAACAGATCTGGTTCTGTTCTGGACATCCCTGATGGACTCAGGAACTCTTCCACAGATCATTGTCTGTAAACACAGCTCACTGTACCATCCACTAATGCTGCTTAAAGCTCTATCAGGCAGAGAAGAAGCCAGATGTGACACCATCCAAAACGCTGCCGTCTTCTCTAGACCAGAGCTCATTTCAGATGGACTGAGACAAAGAGGAGAACTGGAAGTTGGTTCCACAAGAGAGGAGCCTGAAAACTGAAAGCTCTGCCTCCTACTTTTAGAAACTCTAGGAACCACAAGTAAACCTGCAGCCTGGGAGTGGAGTGCTCTGTTAGGAAAATATGGAACAATAAGATCTTTATTATATGATGGAGCTTGGTTGTTGAGAGCTTTGTATGTTAGGAGTAAGATTTTAAGTTCTATTATCAGCGCACAATTCAAAAGCCTGCCTCTCTGATGGTATGGGGATGCATTAGTGCCTCTGGCATGGGCAGCTTACACATCTGGAAAGGCACCATTAATGCAGAGAAGTATATACAGGTTTTAGAACAACATCTGCTCCCAACCAGGACTGTTGAACAGCTAGAATACATCAGACAAGAATGGGACAACATTCCCTCTAAAACCTCCAGCAGCTGCTCTCCTCAGATCCTAGATGTTTACAGACTGTTGTTAAAAGAACACTGGATGCTTCACAGTGGGGAAACACGGACCTGCATCAGCTTTTTAAGAGGTGTTTCTGCCATTCAATTCAAATTTTGCCGACCATCAGCTCCCTCATCAAGAAGGCTCAGCAGAGGATGTACTTCCTGCGACAGCTGAGGAAAGCCAAGCTGATGGTGCAATTCTACACGGCCATCATCGAGTCCATCCTCAGCTCTTCCATCACGGTGTGGTATGCCGGGGCCACTGCCAGGGACAGTCACAGACTGCAGCGCATTGTGCGCTCTGCTGAGAGGGTAATCGGCTGTAGCCTCCCATCTCTCCATGACCTGTACGTCTCCAGGACTGTGGGGCGAGTAGGTTGAATTACAGCTGACCCCTCTCACTCTGCATACGGACTATTCAAACTACTCCCCCCAAGCAGGAGGCTTCGGTCCATTCGAACCAGAACCTCCCGCCATAAGAATAGTTTCTTCCCCTCTGCCGTCGGACTCATTGCATTCTGTTCTTTCTTTCTTTTGTTTTTTCTTTTGCATTTTGCACAACTTTTTTGGAATTGGGGATTTACGTTCTTTTTTGACAGGACTACACTCATCCCAACCACTGGAGATAACCATGTATGTATCATTTTTGTCAGACGGTAGCCTGTTCAGCAGATGTTTTACAGGGGAAAATGACAAACTACTAGTTCCCAAGAGAGACATATAACAGTTTAAAAATAAATCATGGGACCATTCTCCCCACTGTTGATAAAGTCAACTGGAATCTGTAATAAAACTAAACTGACATAAAATAGTGCATCAAATTCTTTAGACTTAACCTGAAATATCTAAGGGCTTTCTCATTTTTATTTGCTTAGAGTCACCCTGGATCACCCCAGTGAGTTATGAGCGAATCAGAAAATGTTGCACATTGGAAAATGAATAATTTGACTGGAAATAGCTCCTGAATTCTTTCCCATGAGGATGGCTGTCGTGGAGTTTTTCTTCTGATTGTGGAGTTTGGAATGATTCATGCTTGCTGGAGCACTTTATTTTTTATTTATGATAAGAAAAAGAGAGCGACAGCTACTCGTTCACTTCCAGATTTTTCCATCAGCCATGACATTTGACAGCCAAAAATATTTCAACCTTGTTGAGGGTTTGTCAGCATTAGAAACAGACATAAACAAGAGAAAGCAACAAGGTTTGTTTTTCTTGGCAGATGGACCGTGTAAATACATTGTTCACAATATCATGTGACTGCTGCTGTGTTGTTGGAGTACATGTGGTGCGCTACGAGTACCAGCAACATTTCTTTGATATCAGTTGTGTATTGTGTATATAATATACTGATATAAAACCAAAATTTCCTACTTGTCATTCATTCCACAAACATGAACCTAAATAAAATTAATACGCAAGTTTCTGTGGTTTGGTTTGGACTTTACTTGAAGACGTAAAGAACAGAAGTCAAATCGTCAGACTGATATATGACAGAGTGGAGCAACAGAGGACACAGACCATGGCTAGATGTTGTCAGAAGACTGACAGGCTTGGCGTAGTTACTTCAGTGTTTTGGGTCGTTTCTGTGTTTCCGTGTTGATGAAAACATTTCTAGAAATGGTGGCAGGTTTATGAGAGAAAAGATAGTTCTGGGAAAAACGGTGTTCCGGTGTGGATGGGACCCAAGAGCAAAACACGACAGCAAGGAAACAATTAGATGGTTATGCCACGTCAACGTAGCATACATCATGTTAATACCTTAATACACTGTAACTTTCACATCCTTTAGACCACACATGTCAAACTCCGGTCCTCGGGGGGCCGCTCTCCTGCTTGTTTTAGATGTGTTCTTGCTTTAAAACAGCTGGTTTAAATGAATGAGTTGTTGACATGATTCTGGAGAACTTGATGATTTGGTGAGGAGGTAATTAAACCATCTGAATCAGGTGTGTTGGAGCAGAAAAACCTAAAACTTCCAGGACAGTGGCCCTCGAGGCCTGGAGTTTGACACCCCTGCTTTAGACCAATATATACACAATATATGTAAAAGGAATACATCATGAATATTATTTGTTGTATTCATCACAAAATATACTTAATTTCTTCACATTTTAACCTACCTAAAAATAATTTCAAAAATATGTTAGCATACAGTATGTGGCAAAACAGAAAAGAACGTTGACAGTAGGATTAAAAATGTCTTGTCTCATCATCCATAACAAAATAATGCAGCTTACTTAAGACATTTATGAATCAGGATACAGGATTACCATGGTCTATTTTCTCCTCTTTATTGAGTTAGTGGGAAAGCAAAGGGAGATAAAGTCACAGCAGAATAATCACAAGTGGGATTCGGTCCCAAGCCAGTAGGAAAACGTGTCTCAGAGCCACTGCTCTTTCTGTGGGAACAGATGCATGTAAGAACCTGGAAAATATTCACATGATTTAGATATGGATCCTCAACACAAAAGCCCAAATCTGTTTCAGAACGCATCCACAGTCTGCTGAATTCTCCGAGGGCCTGCCTGTTTTCTGCTCTTCATATGACCAAAATGAGAGGATTTTACAGATGTCAACAGCATCATGATGCAAACAAACTGCTTTAAGACCGAGCACTTAGTTCTCCAAATTCCCTTGAATCAAAAACACATTGTTGTGATAGAAAAACACAGCATCTGGTGACGTCAACCTTTCGAACACTAAAGCAAGGCGGTTTGCATCTCTTCTGAGACGTTTTTGTCAAGCTCTTGAGTTGTGTCCAAGTTGGTTTTGTTTAAACTTACTCATACCAAATGTCTCATTGTTCCCTGACATGTAAGAAATAAAAGGCGGCTAAGAATTTACTTTTGGAGCCCCTAGCCAGTCTGGTCCCTGTTATGCAACCAGGAGTTTTATAGAAGACCTCTTTCATGCGCATGTAAAGAGCAAAGCACTGTTCTTAGCCAAATCAGGTTCAAACCTGTTTACTGGCAGAGGTGAGCTGAAGTTCAGAAATCTAAATGTTAATGGTAATTATCATACGTTTATTTACACATTTTAAGCCAGCAACACATTCCATGAGACGAAGGTATATTCCATGTTAACAGTATTATTCAAACAGGTGATGCCAGCATTAATGCACATTTTTATAGCAACATACGTGATCTTTGAGACACCAATTTTTAAGGATGTTTCTACAAAACAAAGCATAACTACGATCTGCACCCATTAAAAGGCTCAGTAAATTTAGAGGTAATGAAGCGGCCTGCCTGCAGCCCCAACCAAAAAAAAACATGGTGTCAAGAATCTGGAAAGCTTTTGAGTGCTTTGAATGGCAACATTGTCAAGAGGTAAACTTTTACTATTCCAACTTTTGTTAATTTGTTGAAGTCTAGAAAATGTATATCAACAACTGAAATTAAAATTAGAATTGTTTTAAGATAGCAAAGTGTGCTTTAGTCTTGGCCTCAGTCGGACTTTATTTATTCAAACTGAGGCATTTACAACGAGAAAGGTTTGGAGCTGTCCCTCCACAAAGAGATCCTGGTCTGAAAATTGTGAAAATGTGTACAACACTTCTTTTAGTGTGAACACACTCAGAGGCCAAAGCAGAAAGTCTGAGTTAACAAAGCAGCATCAGAACCATGATAGCTGTAAGTTCTTACTGGAGTTTCATGCTTTGTCGAGTCAGACTAAGGGAAGAAATCCATGCTTTGTTGAGCTTGCTGAGTAGAATACCCCTCTGGTTTAGGCAGTATTTGTCTCCTTCCCATATTCTGTGTTCCCTTCTGTTTAATTTCATTTTGTTTTCCTACTGTGGTTCATTCCTAATAATTCTGCTTTCTGCCCTTGATTCACATCAGGCCATATATATTCTTTTAAGTCACTCTAGATGTGTGGCCTTTGGTTTACTTTGGCTAGTACATTTTCATTTTGCTTTGTATCCCTTTTATCTTATATGACCAAGTTAAGTCCCATTTCCGCCTCATCTTGTTTAATGTTCTGGGTTTTTGTTTGGAATTACTTGACTTTGCAGTGCTTTAGATTTATTAAAATTATATCGGTGTTTATTTAGTTCCTTTATCAGCTGCCTCCTGTCTTAGTCTTTTGTTGGGTGTTCCTACAGTTGTGTATTGTGACAAAATGCCTGTATCCAAGAGCTTTACTATTTATTAACAGGAAGGTTTCCTTTCCAGATCCAGCAATTTATTAAAGGAGGTCAGTTGAGGACAAATCTGAGATTAAATCAAACTTGATGAACAATCAAGACCTGAATGGATTGGAAAGTTTAGCTCCTTGTAAACACAGTCCATCATATTGTTTTTTAGTTTACTTTTTTTTTTAACTAAACACTTACCTATCCAAGTAGTGAAAGTTAATCTATGATAACGCTGAATATAAAATCAATGTTTCAGCATATTTACAAAAAAGCCAATCAGAGATGAATGGAAGCAGCAGACAGGTGTACTGCTGAGTTATTAACAATAAGACTGTTGTTGACCACCGCTGAACCTTGTGAGGAACATTTAGATTTGACTGTGGGTGTGAAAAACCCATTCAGCACACAGAGACAGAAATGGTTTTCATCCCATCTTTTCACCACGCGAACCTAGTAAAAATCCTTTCAGAGCTTGTGGTGAGTTTGGTTCAGATTAATGGTGCAAGTGTTACATAATCGTGATCACAATAATAAGTGCTTCTCATGAAAACATGTGAACATACCACTGACCTCGGGCTTTATCACACCAAGAACCCATTTACAATATGCTCGTGATGAAAATGCTATTTGAGTCACCAGACTGCCCACTGACTCCACTTATCGACATAAAAACAAAGATAACGTTATGCAACTTAAATCAACTTAAACAGCCTCTGAGGTTTTTGTCCATGATGATAAAATGACCTGTCCAAACAGACCAATCAGGTTTTTTCAGATGGAAGTAGCTTAGCTATTTTTGGTGAAATAAAAACAAAATTAAGAGACTTATTTAGACATGATTTATACTACTGAGTTATTGCTGCTAAAGGAGGTTCTACAAGCTGCTGAATCACAGGGTGGACTTTTCACACACAGCTTTTCCATTTTAGGTTAATTTTTGTTTAATAAGAAACGGCATGGTAGAGACTGTTGTGTATAGTTGTCTGCATAAGGTTAGATTTGAATCATTTTAGAGCCTGATAAAAATCTGATTATTTCTATTATGTCCTGATATGTAAAATCCTATAATTAAAAGAGGGTGGACTTTCTTTTCCCATGAACTTGGGTTGTATCACCATTTTTGGAGCAAGAATATTTAGGACATAAGGCAAATCACTCGCATCAGTAAAGGCTAACATGAGTACAGGAATGTATCCCTGAGGAACCCAGCAGTACCAAGATTTCTTCCTCAAGTAAAACAGACAGGACAGCTGACCTCACTCTTCTGTGGATGTTTGGGGTTTTTTTGCAGATTCAAAGCAAAATTCCTCGTCTCAAGGCTCGTTTTTATGATTAGTTTTGTGTGACACATAAACATACTTTTTTTTTTTGCAGTTCTACTTTAAGATGCTGTTTTGGCCAACGTGTTCCATGTTTTAGCTTTTCACACAATTGTTACACAACTGCTCAAATGTTAGCTATTACTATCCATCCATCCATCCATCCATTTTTTTTAACCGCTTCTCCATTCCGGGTCGTGGGGAGCCGGTGCCTATCTCCAGCAGTCACTGTGCGAGAGGCGGAGGACACCCTGGACAGGTCTCCAGTCCATCACAGGGCCACATAGAGACAAACGAGACAAACAACCATTCACCCTCTCACTCACACCTAGGGACAATTTAAGAGTTACCA
>JAOXNZ010000074.1:4636017-4646834 GCA_028566095.1 Kryptolebias brasiliensis
ATGGATGGATGGATGGATGGATGGATGGATGGATGGATGGATGGATGGATGGATGGATGGATGGATGGATGGAATATCTCACCTCATGCTGTATGTTATGTTTATTAAAGACAGGGCTGTATTCTGTGGGGTTGCAGGGCTTGTAAGAGTAAAGCTGTGCTTATGATCGATTCAATGAGGTTTATTCAAAGTGTGTGTACACACAATACAATTCTAATTTATACTTTGGTCAAATCTGTTTTTAATCTGTCTTCTGTTAGATTTTCTCTCTAACAATCCCATCTTTTTTCCTTCTGCAGCAGCTCTTAGCTGTTTTACACAGTAGCTCATTAGTGGTTGTCGGTCGTGGCGTTCTCTCTCAACATCCGTCTGTTAACATCTGCAAAGTGCATTTTCTTTTTAATGCTTTGTACGGAGCTCAGGCTTAGTAGGCCAGGAATCCTGAGCATTAAGAGCATATATCCAGCAGCCAGGAGCGCACGCTGTCATGATATGTGCTGCATCAGAGCGGCTCTCACATGGTGCATCCGGAGATTAAGGGTGGCTCGCAACAAAACCAGTGATTTGATGAGACGAGCAGAGTGTTTTCACTTTGTGTGCGCTTGAGCCTGGATTTAGCTGTTTTCCTGATAAACGCGAGCTTAGCTCTGAAAATACAATGTTTTATGATCTTGATGTAAGTTGGTTAAAAATAAAAAACACTTTTTATTCCCCAAAAGGTTTATGTAACTAGGAAATTATCTATATTGTTGTCATCAAAGGGGCAGTTTGTAATGCATGTATGTGAAATGTGTAGAAATTCATTTGAATGCAGGTTGAAAACAAGTTCCTTGATAACTCCATAAGAGCTGTCCAACAGCTGAGTGAACACAGGATTAAAGTCATTTTCTCTTTTACATCATGATGATCATAATGTGAAGATAAAGATTTGGAGAAATCCTCATCAGCATTAATACGACCCACCTAACCCTCCCAAGGCCTTCGGGTCAATTGGGCTTCTCTACCTCTCTTCGTTTCCCTCTCTTTTGAGTGCTTCAGCAGGGTTAATGAGATAATAATCCTCTACCACTCTGTTTAATGTTTTGTTGGAGCAAAAGTAACAAATTAAAGATTTTAAATTGACCTTAGTGACCTGTTTTCGTGCCTATCTTCTGCTTGCTCTGTTTCACAACTAAATGTTGACTCTTTCTGTTGCTCAGTTTTGTTCATATGCAAGAGATTGCTTTGTAATATTAAAAAAATAAAAAATAAATCCCATCTCGCCCTATTTTGTTCCACGTGGGCGGTTCCACTTTCACTTCAAGCTCAGGTCCTCTACCAGAGGTCTGGGAGCTTAAGAGTATCTTAGCTGTTTCTAGGACTGCGCTCTTCTGGACAGAGATCTCTGAGGTTCCTGGGATCTATTGGAGCCACTCTTCCAGTTTGGGGGTCACAGCACCGAGTGCTCTGATGACCTCTGGTACCACTGAGACCTCGACTTTCCACAGCTTCTCTGTTTCCTCTTTGTCCTGATGTTACAGCCGCTTTCCCCCCAGATACTCTACTGTCCTCCCACAGACCAAAAACATGAAGGTTTACTGGTAACTTTAAATTGTCACTAGGTGTGAGTGTTGAGCGTGAATGGTTGTCTGTCTTATTTGTCTCTGTGTGGCCCTGTGATGGACGTGCAACCTGTCCAGAGTGTATCCTGCCCCTCACCCAATGAGCACTGGAGATAGGCATCAGCTCCTTGCAACCCTGCATGGAAAAGCAGGTAAAGAACATGGATGGATAGGTAGATGGATGTTTTTATTTGAGGCCACGAACATTCTGAAAAATGTAATCAACTTGTCTGTGCAGTGTCATGAAGATGCATGTTGATGCCATTATTTCAGCATCTGAACTAACTTCCACAGCACTGTCATAAGCACAAGGTCCTGCTTATGTCATGACCGATAAAGACGGAGGCGAACCCAATAGTTTTCATTTTATCAGATGGTTTTGTGTGATGTTTGATAAGCCAAAAATGAACAGAGACTAAAGTTCTCTCACTCCATGATGATATAAACCAACAGAAATAAACACGAAACCACACATATTTGATTATTGGTATTTTACTAATAAAATGGGGGTGATAAGTTAAAATAAAATCAACAAGGTTGTGTAGAGTGTGATTTCCAAAGAGTTTACATGTGCAGAGGAACATTGCTGCAACACGGGGAACTTAGCTACGCAACTGGAAATATTCAGACTGTTGCATAAGAGACAGAAACATTATTTATTTCTTGCCAAAGGAGTTTAGCTTTTGTGGAGAGTATGTCTTTTTGTGTTTCACGTAACGTCTTAAAAAGTGCTTCCTCCAATGTTATGGAACACTGTAGCTCAGAACAATAAAACCTTTTTTGTGGATTTATACCTCTGACGCAGGCAGCATGAACACACAGGTCAGGTTGGGTATCAGGCATTGTGATGTCAGCCATGAGAAATACACTAAGTGTTTGGAACAAACAGTTCTGACAGGTAAAGTATTACTGACCTTGATGAGATACCACAAATGAGACAGCTGTGATATCTCCATTGTGAAAACTCCAAGTTTAAACCAGCTTTGGTCAAACTATTTAAAACAAAATTTTAATCTAATTTCTGAAAACTGTTTCCACAGAGTAAGATCATATCATTACAGTTTTTACCATTGTCCTCCTTCAGGCAGTGTTCTGCAGTGTTTAACATTAAGGCTTAATTTGCAATATGGTCTCATGGTAAAGCTACCATGAATGCCGCGCTCTCAGACCATGTTGGTATGCAGCTACATGCTTGAAGACGACACTACTCTAGCACAACACCACCAGCACAGATGCTAGATTGTTTCCATGAACTTGTCGCGATCTGTAGAATGTTCCTGTATTATATGGACGCTTTCTGGGTCGGTCTTGCTGTGGAGGAGGAAATAGCGTTCAGCAGCATGAGAGGACGCAGGTGAAGGAGTTTTCTGTGCAGAACCTCAACCACATCCACTGTTCTGTCTTCCTCCTCCAGCAGACCATGATGAGAGCAAATACTTCTTGCTTTGTGTCTAAAAGGCAAGTGAAGGTTGGATGAGTGGTGCAACATTTATCAATGCATGGATGGCTGGGATTGGTCATTGCAACCGCGTGGTGAGAGTGTGTCCTGATTCTATTGGTTGTAGAGAGAGTGACAGTAGGACGCCATGCAAGCAGCAGCTTGCTTGGAATGGGGTGGTAGCCTAGGCATGAGTCCAGCAATGCCAGTCCTGCTTCAAATTCTCCACAACCCCGCGTCATGGATATGCTGCCACCACAGTCCCCCTACGCTCCACCCAGGACCTCGATACGCTCTCACCAAGATGGTAAACCACCATGACCCTCCTTGACCTATCAGACTCTTGTCATTGTTATCGGTTGTGACCAGACAAATCGCTCCACCAACTAAGAACGGCCATGCACCACCTACAGAACTGTCAAAGAACTGTCAGGCTGTCAAGCCTGGGTGAGGTTTCCCATGTTGAGTCAATGGAGATCCAACTACATTCTTAGTTTGCACCTGAACCAAGACCCTGTAAAGACCATTAGTGAGGTCGTCATCCAGTAAGAAGGGATCTATGGTCATGCCATCACTCTTGTCATGAAATGTTGGTCATCATCCTATTTTCTTTTTTGTGTATGCTTTGAGAGTTTTTATCTGAATAATGAAAAATGTAGTGACCATCAAATGACACATTAATATTTCTACTTCCAATGTTTTTCTGAGTCATTTAAGACAAAGTAACAGCCAAAGCAATCAAATGTTGTCTTCTGATGAGCCAGCAGCTATAAACCACACTATAGGCACATTAAAATGTTGAAATGGTTTATTAAAATCATTAAAAGAATACTGATAATGCATAATTAAACAAAGCAGGGTAAAATAAATGGTAATAGTTCCAGTTATTAGCTATAATTAAATGCCTTTTATAGATAGTTAAAAATAATTGGGAACATCACATATCTGGTGTGTCATTTTGGATGCTACTACCACCAGTTTCCCATGTTTATTGACATCAGTGTTTTGGTGATCTTGGTCATGAGACTGTACTTACGTAAGATCATTAAGTAAAAGGCTGGAGCGTAAGCAGTGAGCTGTTGTTGGTAAACAGAGCAAATGGGTCACACATTTACAGTAGCTTCAAAGGTGATTTAGGTCAGAGACATAAAGCAGATCGGCATTAATGGCCCGCCTTAGGATTTTTATTTTCATGTTGCACAAATATAACTTTGCAATTATGTCTGGTTTATTATCTAATCCATAAACTGAGCCTCCTTCCAGGTTTTGCAATAGCTTTGTCTGCACTTGGTATAATACAACAGAAGAGGCCAGTCACAATCAGTGAGCTCTTGACGTCCTGAGGATGTGTCACCTCGTCTTTCTGGGTCACTCATGGAGGCAAACGCAGATCCTGCCAGTGTTTTTCCTCTCACCGTGTACCGTGTGGTCTGTCCAAACACACGTTACTGCCCAGGTAGACGTACTCGGACTCAGGAGCAACAATCAGATTATCCGATGTAGGGAGGTGGTATTTTTCCACAGGCACAGTAATTTAATGAGGACTAATACGTAGGATGCAATGTCCTAGATTTCTCCAAGAAATCAGCACACACACATTCACTTTCATGATCACTAAAGCAAAAGGGCTCAGACGAAAACAAAAGTGTTAGGTCAGATTTCTGTTGACGATCATAAATGTCTACTTTTTTCCTATGAAAATCACAATTAAACGTTCCTTGTCGCTCAATGGAATGTCTGTCACCAGATTTACTTTTAGAAAGCCAATATTTCCTTAAGCAGGATTAATCTCACACCTGACTACATGTTTATCTAAGTAAGCTGCTAGCAGCCTTTGCACTGGTTTCTGGACTAGTATTGCATCAGAAATAACTGCTCATTGTGGCTAGTTAGGAAATTTTGAAATTAAGAGGAAATGAGCAGGAAAGGTCAGACATACTATGACATGATATGCTACATGATATAAAACCTTCTCCATCTAGAGAGGAAGATTACAGCACCCAATCAGAGCTATGCTATTTTCACAGTGATGGTTCTAATATGATGTAAAGGAGGCAAAAATCTGCTGTCCTACATTTGGCAAAAGGTTTATGATTCTACAGAAATTTTGAAGCAAGTTTATGGCCTATTTTGATCCAGTTCTAGTACTTTTAGGCCCCCCCTTCACACAAGATGACAATCCCATGATAATCTCTGGATGGTCTTTGCAGGGTCTTGGTGAGGCCTTTAGGTGCAAATTAAGAACGTAGAGGGATCCACATTATGTGTGATGGGTTCATGATGGTTTAAAGCATGCACAAAACCTCTGTTGCAAGGCTGTGCTGGTTTATCATCATGGTAACAGCGTGTCACCACTATGAAGAGTTGGAGACTGAGGGTAGGGCAGTGGCATGTCAGTATGACTAGAAAGGCAATAAATGATTGTCTCTCTGTTGGTAATTATGAAGATTTGTTAGGACTACAAAGAGTGCTTGAATATTGCCTTCCAATTGCCATCCAAGCTTGGGCAAAGTTAAAGGTACAGATTAATGTTGCTTTTCAATATTTGTATCTGTCACAAGTGTGGTCAAATTGTGGATACATTTTGGATATTTTAGGCTTAGAATAACGTGCCAGATTAACTACTTTGTATTGAAGCAGAGAGTTTTGAACACACATAGATAAAGAGGGCCAGTGTTCTTTTGGTTTGGGGACTTGGTCCCATGCAGCACTATTTCCAAAAGTGGAAAAACAGTCAAAGAGAGCAATCCAAGAGGACGTTTTGATATTAAACACTGGTAGATTTATTGGGAAACTGTGGAAGAAAAATGTTCACATTGTGTTTAATGCCTATATCTGAGTTGCTTATCTTCATTCCTTAGATCGCTGGTCAGATGTCAAATGTGTTTTCTTGAAAAGAAAGTTGCCTCTATTGTTTTGCACTTTTTTTCTAACGTGGAATTTTTAGTTTTGCAATGAAGGTAAAAAATGTGGTCAAATGCTACCAGACTTGAGATGCTAAAAGGGGTTTGTGGACTGGGAATGTTTTAAGTGAGTGACTCATTAAAGGGTTGTTACAGGACTTTGGTTTATTGTCTGGGACACTCAAGTCTTCAATAAAACAGTAAGTAGATTAAGATATAAAGGTGTGTTTCCATCCTTGCTCAAAAAAAGACATTTTGGGTCTAAATAATAATACCTCCAGTCACAAGACTGAAGGTTTGGTCGGGCATTCCTTCATCCAATTTTACATCTTTGAAATTCCACTTGTGCAAGCATGGTGAGTCCAGATTCTGCCTTCCTCAATTGTCTACATCACAATTAAACACAGGGAGTAGCTTGATTGACCAATCATCTGACCAAACATATCAGATTAGGGCTTTTGAAAGAGGTTATAAAAAACAAAAAATTGAACAATCATTCAAATTGACAATTAGAATAACTTCTTGTAAAAACATTTACAAACCCGGTTGTCTGAATTGCAAATGTGGGAATACTCAGGCCATTGCTTTTACTCAACTCATGATCTATCTTCCAGTAAATAACAAAACTAAAAAACACATTTACTTAATAAAAAAGTCAAAACATTATTAGAGGTGGGGAGGTGTTATGGGTCTTTACTGTGTCACATGTGACCCACAGCAATAAAACCATTAAAAACTGATATAAGTAATACTAACTTTCTTCTTATAGTGTTTCAGTTTACTGGGAATATTTGGGTCATGGAGTTCCTGGAGTTCTTTGACTCATACTACCCATTTAAACACTGTTGCAGACTGAATACCCCGCAACCCCCCCTCCCTCATTAAAGGAAGCAGCTTGAAGCAAAAAAAGGTTAGGTGCACTGCACACTACAAAATCCTTCAGAGAATAAACACATTTACTTTATTTTATGTGTTTAGTTTCTGATTAGCCCTCTGCTTAGATACAAAAATGAAGTATAGTATGTCTTGAGACTTAACAGTACTGGACTAGTTTGTGCTCTAAAGCTCTAAAACTGTAGAAATCTTGCTTTTGTTTCAGTGTTTGTGTTGCTGTTGTTCAGTTACAGAAATGAGGAACCAGATGAGCAGATGGTGTCACATGATTCATATGTTTGAGCTTTTATTTCTTTATTTGTGGCAAGTTGCAGTTGATTTGCAAGACAAGGCAAGTTTCATTGCATGATGCTTCCACCACCGTGGTTCACTGTAGGGTTAGTGGTGTCAGCATAATGAGAGGTGTTAGACACAGGACTGTCCTTCATGATCAGAAAGGTGGATTTTATTTAACCAATCATGTGGCTTCTGAAGGCCATGTTTAGAACTTCAGAGCATAAATATGCACACATCTGCATTTCAGATTTATATTTTTAAGAATTATTTAAAGCAGTTTTTCCACATTTAACGTTTGTAAATCTGGGGTACTTTGTGAAGCTCCATTATTCAACAATTAACTTGGAAATCCATTTAAATTCCAGGTTTTGAAGCAACAAAACAAAAAGAATACGAAGGGTCGATGTAGATCATTTCTGCCTTAAGAGCAAATTCTAAACAGGATTTTTATTTAGGTATAAATCAAAAAAATGTCCTTAAATGCCATAACACACCATTTTGAAACAGTATACTGGCTCTCAGTGATAAAGTGGTGAAAAGGTTGTGGGTTTTTTGCTTTAATTGTGCTCCATAAACTTGTTATTTGATACTTGAAGAAACACAAAGGAGGCAGCAGTGAAAATTAAATCAAGATGTGTATACAACCGTCTCACATCATTTGGCAAGCTGACATAAAGACTTCAAAAAGTAAGAATCTACCACTTAGATTATTTGTTCTTCTTTTAAAAAATGGGGATCACAACATGACTGCATGTCGAAACATATGTTGTCATCTACTTTTCTCACCCTCACTGACCCCACAAACGGTTTAGAAATAAAGTTTTTGACTATTTCATCTCCCTTGCCCCACTCCCTCTCTCCCCAGTTGCAGTCACTTCACTCTGCTGTACGTTTTTCTCCCCCCTCCCTCTGACTTTCTGAGACTACGTGAGCCTCCACACATCACCGTCTAGCATGAAAAATTCATGTAGAGGAGGACGAGAAAAAGAGATGGAAGGTGGCGAGAGAAAAGGGCGTGGTCAGGTGGACGTGACTGAGCATTTGACCCGTTCCTCTTTTTTTTTTTTTTTTTTTTCTCCAGTACATGTTAATGTTGTCATGGCGATCCTATTAGTCAGCAATCTCTAATCCAGGAACACAGCGAGGACTTAGAAAGAGTCAGGACACCAATATAACAGGAAGTAAGCCGCTGTAATAACTCGGAGGGCTCTGCCACACTGGCATCTTCTTGTTCTGAAGAGGGGGCAGTTTTTCAGTCCAGGAAATAACTGAGTGCCTGTAAAACTCAAATGGAAAGGATATTAATACAGTACGCTGACCACCAAGGCTGCCAAAAGCTTTGGCAACTACGCTCTTTCTGCTACAGCTGTAATATAAGTGTCAGTGTGTGATCTAAATACTCGTAATACTCAGGTTCCTAGTCCAAAGAAGAACCACAGAGGTGTTCAGGAAGAACACTCAGTTACTTACCTAATACCTGAATAGGATGTAAGACTTTATAAACTGGTAACAACAGCATCACAATAGTGTTCCTAGATTTGAAAGCTTCACTCTGACTCCTTCAAGCATCTGTTTGTGTCATTGTGGACAGAAATGTCTTATCTGACCATAAAAAATGTCTCCAGAAGGCATTTGGTTTGTCCACAAGGGCAGCTGCAAATTTCAGCCGAGCTTGAAGGTGTCACGTTTGAAGCAAAGGCTTCTCTCTTGTTCGGCGCCCCCTCAGTCCATGGCGATGGAAAACTGTGGGGAGATGAGGAACGAAAACCTAAGACACGCTTACAGGAGTTTTTACAGAGGAAGACGGCATGTGAGCATCCAGAATGTCACATGACAAACTTTCCAATAGAGTCACTCTGAAAAGGTAGTACTTCTTAATTTTTTTTAAAAACTGGTTACACACTTGGTTCAAAATAAAACTCCTCGCTTCTTCTCTAGTATTATTTTCACTTTAAACGCATTGGTTAAACTAATAAAATATTTTAAAAATGCTGTCTCTGAATCCACAATCTATTGGTGCAGTTTGACCTGAGTAAACCTGGATGGCTCACTACAGTTAGAGGACGATGAAACTATGCAGAGGATCACGTAAAAGGGCTTTTATTTCCCTGGTAGTGTAATCGGGGATAACATACAGTCTATTTAAGCTGCTCAGCTCCATTCAAGGCCCGCTGAAAGACTTATCCTCTCCATTCAAAGCGAAATCTCTCTATCAATGGCCGCTGCACAAAAAGAGAGGGATGAGTTTTCCCTTTACTGTACCAGTAATGCAGGTAACGCATTATTTTCAAAACCGAAGCGCAGAGAAAAAAGTCAACTGTGTGAGAGCGTAAATACATATTGAAGCCAAGCCAAGATTCCCAATACAGCTCTCACAACTCATACTACCAGCTTCCGTGTCCCTTTAGCTCGTCTAAAGGCCTTACAGACTAAAGTAAACAACATAGTTACTGTAAAACCTAACTTTACATTTAAGGACGGAACACAGAAAACCCTGTTTTCCTCAAAGTTGTCCTGCAGATTCAGATTCTGGTAACCACCACAGTGTGTTGTTCAAATGGGTTGACAGGTCATGGGTTAGTTGTAAATGTGTGTTGACCTAGTAAACTTCCGCTCATAAGGCTGACAGAAATTGTGTGGCGTCGGTATTTCCATGCTAAACATTGCTTACGGATGACCGGCGGTCATAAAAACATAAATGTCTGTTTACTAACAGTGCTGCAATGTAGGTGCAAAAGGCTCGCACTTACATTACCGGAAGAACTATTTCATCATCACGTTAAGGGCCAAATATGGCTGTTCTCTTCTTTGTACTGTTGTACTGCTATTAGCAATACAAGCCAATAATTTCTCTCCTAATAGAGATAGTACACAACTATGTTTGTGACTTATTTAATGAGAGAACTGACAGACTTGAAAGTAAAAATTGTATTACTGCAGCTATTACAAGTTATTTAGTTATTTATTTTGAGTAGTCACATTGAATTTTGAGATCGATAGTTTCAGGAATCTCCCACTGTCTGAGTCAGAATTCCAACTTTGGGGATTTTCCTGTTGCTGAGTCCATATGGATTATATAATTAGGCCAGGGCTTCTGAAACAGAGAATTCCCACTAAATAAATCAATTACAATTCTGCAACTCTCGAGCAATGCTTCTGGAACATGCTACTAAATGTTTTCAGCTCTTATGCTTTCTGACTCAGTACTGTTTACTCTGTCACTATTTTCTCAACAAAACAACATTTGTGTTGTTGAAAGTATGCGCCATGATTATGCGACGTATCCTTCCACTGATCAACAGTGACTCATTAGTCTGCTAATCTCATCCAAAAATAACAACTTCAACACAGTAGAAAGGAGTGATTATCATGCTTAAAAGAAAGCTCACGTAACACCATGATCGTGTGCGGAGGCGTATCCAAGACTTAAAGCCCCAACGCCATGTGCGAAAATTCTGGTCCCAGAAATACAACATGGCAGCTTCCATCAATCAAATCCAGCTGACTTCAAAACTCAACAACGAGAGAAACAGACACTAGACAGTTGGTTTAGAATTATAATATATGTCCTGTTCTGAGGGGGTGGTTAGAGCTGTCGCCTCCCAGCAAGAAGGTTGCAGGTTCGAAACCCGGCCTTTCTGGGTGGAGTTTGCATGTTCTCCCTGTGCACACGTGGGTTTACTCCGGGTACTCCGGTTTCCTCCC
>JAOXNZ010000074.1:4656650-4673449 GCA_028566095.1 Kryptolebias brasiliensis
TTATCATTTCGTAAAGTTAATTTTTGTGCTGTGAATTCCTATTTTAAAGTGGCGCCGTTTTGTTTATTATCCTTTATTAAGATTGAAAAAAAGTATTTATTGTTTAATAAAATAGTCCTTTTTACTCTCCTAATATTTCAAACCCTCCCGTGTCCGAATCCCCCCTCCTGTGATGAACCAAAATATTGATCCGATTAAAATAATTCTTTTATTTTTATTTTTATTTTCGGGAATTAGCAGCTTCCGAACTCCTCAGTTTCTACTCTGAGACCTACGTGCAGAGGCGCACGTCAGCTCGTCCTTCTCTGCAGCCTGGGCTGTACCACTGACTCATTCTGGGGATAATTACACATACAGCTTCTTTAGCGCAAATTTTATAGCGCACTTTGATGAAGCACTGTCATATTAGTGAACCTAACAGCTACTTTAGACAAAGAGAATTACAGAGTTAGAACCAGGGCATCTAAAACAAGAACCAGCTTTGATTTGGCTCAAAATAAATGTTCACCAACACCTGCAGGAGGAATTTTATAACCTGGTTAAAAGCAGTAATTATCCACAAAAGGCTCAGACATTCCTCTCTGTCTAAAATGGACCTTTTATTGGACTTCCTTGTGTGCAGCCTCTAAGCATCCAGGCTGCAAAACGGAGAGGTCAAATGAGGACGTGTGTGCATCAGTCCAGAAGATACCCCACATTAAATCACGAGCTGTTCCACCACCGCCTCAACATGGGCTTTCAAGGCTAACCTTTGCCCTGAAATCAGGACTCTCGATGACACCGATGTGTCAGAGAAGAGTTCAGATGGGAGTGATTAATCTTTCCTTTTCCTTCGACCGGCTGGACAAAGGGAAGCTGATTCAGAAAAGAGGACAAAGCTAAAGTTGTTTTAGTCACAGCTGCAAGAAAAAAAAACCCATCCACTCCCCACCTTAACAAACACACACTCTTATTTACTGCACTGACAACATTTTTTAGATAATTGTAATAAATAACCATTATAACTGAGTGTATGTACATTAGATTTTTTTTAAAAGCTGCTTTTAGAGCCGTTTTATGTGAACACTGTAAAATTGTCCCCAAAACATGATCAAAAACCCATAAAAATAGTTGAAAAGGTGTTTTTTTTCTGTGTTTTTCTTAAACAGTGACGTATTTTTTAAGACTGGATAAAGTTTGTGAAATGGACTTCTCAGACTGCGTGGATTCAGGCAGGAAGTTGTCGAGTGTAGAGATGCTGTTCTCTGTAAATAAAAGCACAACAAAGGCAGAATGTCAGTTCTCAACCCCCTACATTGTTTGGCCTTCTCACGTCAACGTAGGGTAAATGTCTCAATTCTACTTGTGATGGCTAACAAATAGGACTATCTGGTCCTTCAAAGATAACATTTTAAAAGCAGTATTTCACTGGGCTGCGTCTGACTAGTTGGAGACATAAAATTACAAAACAATGTGCAAACTCTCACTTGCACTGAGCAACACGTTTTGCATGAACTCCCTGAAATTTGGGCCAAAATTGACCACAGCCTTGCACGCATATCAGCAAAAACATACCGCTCAAGTGCCCTAGAATTACAAAATCCAAACTGAAGGGTTCCAGGCACCCATAACAACTTTGTGACCATTTTGAGGAAAATCTTGTCACGCAAATTTTGTTCGAACAAGTTCAAAATTCCTACAAGGAAATTGTGAACCCTCGCGAACATTCCAGGAACATTTCGGAAACTCCTTTTGCAAATGCTGTTCACATTTTATCGCCAACAGCCACAGCCTGGTAAGATAATACCTTAAGGAGCACATATGGGTGCGCAGGGTGCTGTAGCACCCTCTGATACATGTCAGGGGACATGCAGGCCCAAATACATAGTAAAAGGAAAAACAACAAATGAATAATTCAGATTTCATTAGTGCTTCATATGTTTGAATTCCAATAACATTTAGATTTTATTGAGTTTTTTAAATCTGGTAGACTTATATAAAATATATCAACCGTTTAGATCCCACAAAAATTGACAAAGTAGGATTTGGTTATGATTGCAAACTTATATGGTTTGTCCAAAATATACACCCACCATTTTATTGTCTAGTTTAATGTATTCCAGTGTTTTTCATTTGGTCTTATTGTCTTTAGGTCATTTGCTAAAGTTTGTTTTTAAGTTAAATAGACATATATGAGCACACTGATATTGCGCCTGTTTACATAATGGAGTATCAGCTTCTTGGAAGGGTGTCAGATTTTTATATGCAATAATTTAGCCACTAATCCATGTGACTTGAAATGAAAGTGTAAAGGCTGCTTTGTCCTCCACAGGAAGTCATGAAATCGCCTCTCATTGACCTCTCATGAGGTCATTTTGTTCTCCTAGCAGCTTCGTCCACCCCTTCTCGACACAAGGTTCTGGATGAACTTTTTCTCACAGGGGTTTGCACAAAGTATCGTATGATTGGTCAGAGGTTGATGTGGGCGTGTTTATATAGAAAAGCCAGTGAGCTTTAATGGAGTCATTTTGCTTCTACTGCTCCGCTGAGAAGCAGCTGGACAAGACTGTCTCTACAACTGTTCCAGCAAAACTTATAAACCTATAAACCTGAAAACACGTGGAAAGAGATATCACAGTTATTGTGCATGGAGGAGGCATTGCTGAGACACAGGTGGCTCTCTGTGGCTGTGCTGGTCAAGAAGAAGTATGCCTCGTCGGGGCAGAGTAGGGACACGTTACCTTCGTTTGCTCGTTATTGTGCACCATCTGGTGACGGTCTCTTCATGTCAAATTTGTAAAGCCGACTTCTTGACTTCTTATGGAGTATAAAGCAGCCTTAAGGGGAGGGTTAACACAAGAAAATTGGATTTTGCCAAAATTTGGTTACCAACAAAGATCTACTAGTTTAAAGTAGAACAACTCTATGGAGATATAAGCAGCTGGAAGGAGGCTTGATTCACTTTTCCAAACTTTCAGGTGTTTAGAAATAATGCTTTAATTAGAAATCTTTTATTAACTTTGTTCAGATGAGGCGTCCACCTTTTTCTGGGCTTGGAGGCATCTAGTACGGGTGTTCTTAGATGGATGGTGCTCAAGGTGAATCACAAGTCCAGATCTTTTTATTTTTATTTTGGGAAGAAATGGACGCCGTGTGCTCTCGACCAAAAATAAAAAATAGATCCAGGCAACAAAAGGCCAGGTTTTGTATCAGTGTTTTTGGCAAAGCTCTTTTTCACCTCTTGCTGAGACATACAGGCTTGCCTTCAAGAGGATGCTATTTCTAGGGATGTTCAAGCACACATCACAAGGGCATGTCTGAGGAGGAAGGAGGCACAAGTACCGGCTTGGCCTACCTGCATTCCTGACGCATTTCTAACAGAGAATGAGTGCAAAGTTTTGAAAAGCAGAGAGAGACACAGGCAGCCCAGGATGGCTGCACACCTTCAGGCATATTAGCAGAAAGAACATCTGAAAGGTCTTTGTTTTTTTATCATTTGATCTTCCTGGAAAACACATTACCATGTGACGGCTGTTATTTCTTTTAACAAATGCGCTCAAGAGTTAAACCTGGTCAGAGAATATTTGCACTTCATTCAGACAGGTCTGCTGTTGACTTGTTCGAATGGAAAAACTGTAGTTGTGAAACTAAACCAACACTTGCCTCATAAAGAAAAGTTAAAAGATAAAGTTTAAGGATAAGATTATTGTTTGGGCTTCATTTTCTCTCACTGAAACTGTGGCATACTTACTTGGAAGGAGTGACAGCAATGAAGGCTGCAGGTAATCTCATCTAGCTTTGTGAAGAAGTTGCAGCAAACGTAGGTGTTAATTCATGTGGGGCTGGCGCTCAACGAGAGTAATTAAAGTGTTTGTCTGGGAAACATTTGATTAAGTTTTTAGCCTTTAATAAAATTTACTTGGACTGATGTCCGCTTTTTAAACGTGGGGCTTGTGAATTAAATTGAACTTAAAAGCACAAAGAAACAAGTCCTAGCTTTGAGATGTGTAGAAAGTCTCATCAGTTGACAGTACAAAGCAGGTACTAGTGCTAGGTACTTTGTATTTTGGTCACTTTGATCTTTTACAGTTGGTTGGTTTGTACCCAGACTTTTGTGGAAAGAAAAATGGAGCCTCCTACCATGAGTCTCTACATACCTGCATTGAGGTCTTTCCATACTCATCTGGATTGCTGATGATTTAAAGTAATTTGTATTACCATAATCCACTCATCTGGTTAGAATTTGGTTAAATTTAGCGCTAGAATTGCTGAATAAGGGAAAGAATAATTAGAAATTGTGAATTAAGAAATTAAGCCACATTGAGCCAGGACTTCAAATTGGCACTTTAGCGGTTTGTAATCAAGCGTGCGGCAGCTTGGAAGAAGATCAGCACCTCCAGGTCTGAGGCCCTAATCCTCAACTTGAAAGGTTGGATTACCAGCTTTGGGTTGGGATTGAGCTACTGCCCCAAGTGAAGGAGTTGAAGTATCTTGGGGGTCTCGTTCACGGGTGGGTGCAGAACAGAGCGGGAGACTGATAGGTGGAATGGGACACTGATCTCCCGTAATGAGAGAGCTGAGCCAAAAGGAAAAGCTCTCAATTTACCCATCAATCAATGGGTCATGAGCTATGGGTATTGAAAGAATGAGATTGAAAATACGAGTGGCTGAAATGAGCTTCCTCTGCAAAGTGGCGGCACCTGTTCTTAGGGATGGGGGGCACTCCAAGTAAAGTTGCTGCTCCTCTGCAGTGAAAGAAGCCAATGGAGGTGGCTTGGGCATCTGGAAATCTCTGATTAAGCTATTGCACAGAACATTTATATTAGAGTCAGATAAGGGTTTGGATTTGGTTAAGATTAGGGACTGGTAAGGGAATAGATCAACAGATACAGAATAAGTACATGGGTACACCTGAGTGTCAAAGTGACCTGGAGCCTATATTTACAGATTCTTTCCAATGCAGACCTTAAATTTGCTTCAGTGGCATTCTGTTTCCCCAAAGAACATTCTGTGCATTCTTTCCATGAAACGTTGTAACACCAAAAAGTCCAACGAGTTTCAATTTTCCACCACTATGCAGTTTTACAGCATTCAGTAATTTCACTTTTTACACCACTAATACCGGATCTCAGTGTTATTCTGTATTAACTCTTGAAAGGACTAATTGACTTAACAGATTGTAAAAAACACTTAAATAAAACACTGGTTTGGGATTAGATCAGCTGTTGCAATTAGTTCAAATGTCAAATAAACTGAAGTTTATCATATGACCCTTCTGTGTTAGGCTGCCCAGCCTTGGAGTTACAGGTTTTATTCCACACTCTCATTTAAAGCGGTCTTGCTTCAGACAGACGGCCTTACATTTACCTTGAGAAAACTTTAGTTTTACAGAGTTCACGTCTGACTCTGGCTGCAAAACAAGCCCAAATCCTCAGTCCTCCTCCACCGTGCTTGGTAGTTGATCCAAGGTGTCGGTTCTGATATGATGTGTTTGGATTTTGCCAAACATGTTGGGTGCATTACGGCCAAACTTCTCCACTTTGGCCTCTTCTGGCCAAGGTTGTTTCAGAAGACGTTTGTTTATTTCTGGTGCGACTCAGAAAACTTGAGTCATGCTGCCAAGTTATTTTTAGGAAGAGGTCATTTCTTGACAACTCACCCAAACAAGCCATACTTGTTAGGACTTTTTTTCTTACTGAACTCTCATGGACCTGAACAAATCCCATGCTCTGTAAGGCCTGTATTGTGTTAACACTTTTTTCAATGACTTCATGTCATGCAGAAAACTACGACGGGTTCGCTCCCCACGCCTTTTCTTTCTTTGACCATTCTTCAGTGAAGATTTAATTTGCAGACATGTAACACTTTGGGAACAATCTTCTAGATTTAATTTAGTCACTTGGTTTTCCCTTGACATACCTGCAAGGTTTACCTCATACCCTTCACTTTGAGGGATTTAGTCAACAGATATTAAAAACATCTGTCCCATACTGAAATTCTGAAACCAGGAATGCACAGAATTGATATTTATACATTTGAGTTTTAATAAACACATTAATTCATCACACTCTCAGAATTATACCATTAAATTAAAAGATCCATATAGGTGCTAATCATCAGAACCTCTTTTGAGGCGGCCATGAAACCTTTATTTAAACCTCTGATATCAACGACCCGCTTAGTGTGTTTGCTGTTTGGCTGTGTGGTGCTATTGTTACAAGATGTATAAAGCTCTCTAAGGTGCTTCGAGATAAAGGTGTAGAGGCCAAATTCAGCCCAAGAAGTCTCAAAGAATCCAAACATCTGCAAGTAACTTTTGTACTGTACAATCAGAAATGAATGCAAAAGTTTGAACTGAGATTAGGAGAAAATGACCTTGTTCAAGACAAGCATGAGTAAAACTGCAAGTTGGCCAGTACATGTGGGCAAAGACTATTCATCCATCCATTATCTGCTGCTTGTTCCAGAGTGTGATCAGGGGCAGCAGCTTCAGCAGGGAGGCTCAGACATCTCTTTCCACTAGTGTTCACAGCCCAGCCGAGATACATAATCCCTCCAGCGTGTCCTGGGTCTTCCCCAGGGTCTCCTCTCAGTTGGACATGCCTGCAACACCTCTCTAGGGAGGCTTCCTTACCAGATGCTTGAACCACCTTAACTGGCTCCTCTCGGTGTGGAGGAGCAGTCTCTACTCCGAGTCCCTCCTGGATAAAGGAACTTTTCACCCTATCTCTACGGGAGAGCCCAGCTACCCTGGGGAGAAAACTCATTTTGATCTCCTGTATCTCGTTCTTTTGGTTACCACCCAGAGATTGTAGGAATATAGACCGACTGGAAAACAGAGAGCTTTCGCCTTGCAGCTCAGCATTCTCTTCACCACAACAGGCCAGCACAGAGTATGCAATACTGCAGAACCTGCACTGATCCATCTGCTGTTCTCACGCTCTAATCTTCTGTCACTCATGAACAAAACCCAGAAATACTTAAACTCCTCCACTTGAGGCAGAACCTCACTCCCACCCCAGAGAGGGAAGTCCACCCATTTCCAGCTGAGGACCATGGCCTCAGATTTGGAGGTGCTGATCTTTATCCCAGTTGCGAACTATATCTAGTCGGTACCTCTCAACCTCATGCACAAGCTCAGGGTCCTTCCTCACCAGAGAGGTAGCCTTCCATGTCTCAAGAGCTAGCTTTGGTAAGCTAGGGTCAGAGTGTCAAGTCTCCCACCTTTGGCTGCCACCCGCAGCACTTTGCACCCAACCTGTATGACCCCTCCTGCAGATGGTGGGCCCAGAAGTATGCAAACCCATGTAGGTCATTCAGGCTGACCCCAACCAGGCATTATGAGTAGAGGCCTGGTCATCAGGTGCTTGCCGAGCCCCTCCCCCAGGCCTGGCTCCAGGGTGGGGCTTCGGTCCCCCATATCTGGGCGATGGACGTGAGCTCCTTGCTGTCTTCTATCCATACAAATATTGTTAATCACTCTTTGCATCTTTGCATGGCCTGTCACATAGGACCAATCTGTTTTGAGAGACCCTACCAGGAGTAATCCCCCCAGACACCAAAGCTGCTAGGATCAATCGATAAGGTGGTGATTCAAAGAGGAGGTCAAACCATAAAGACCAGACCTTTCAGGAAAATATGCTCAGTTTCACTGAAATGACCAAAGATGCATTAGGTTAACAAAGAAACTTTATCAGAATTCAAACAAACTGTAAAACACAGTGGTGGAAACATTATGGTTTGGTTTTCAGCAACTGTTCCTCTGTTTGTCAATAGAAAATAGATGGAAATGTCTGAAAGTTATAGAATAATTATCAGAACTCTAGCAAACTAGTATGTATGAAAAAGAAAACAGATGGACTAAAATAGCATCTAGACCAAGAATGGGCAACATTTTCTTCCAGAGAGCCATTCTGACTTAAAGAAATCAAGGAGCCACACAGAAAGCAACAGGTATGGGACAGTATTCTCATCTATTGTGTGCAACATAACATTAATATTTTCCTTTCATAAATATATAGAAAAACTGATTCATTGATGTTTGAGAGTTTTATAAACAACAACAAACAAATCTACAGCGGGGCGATATGTTACATTCTGTTTCGTTTTTTTAAATGATGACAAATTGGTAGAAAAAGTGACTTTTTCTTTTTCTTTAAAAGAAACCTTTATCGTCACCTTTACTCTTTATTGAAGTGTTCATTCTCTACCAGTAAAACCACTGATTTTACTTAGCAAAGGAAAAAAATGGTTTAGGCTTATTTTATATTAAAACATGGGCAGCATTCATTGTTGGAAACAGGAAGACAGATTAGGCTTTGTTTACACGTACCTCAAGATTTATTAATAATAATTCTAAAAATGGCTTTTTTTGATTTATTATAGGTTGGTTGTTGTGTTGAGGACCACATTTTGCCCATGTGTGATTTAGACAGCTGTGGTTGAGTAATTTAAATTGGAATCCAATGAAAGAGTCGTGCTGGTATCAAACAGGCAGTACGGGTGGATCCCCAACAGACTTCTGGGGCAGACTGTTTCCACTAAAAGAGGTATTTATACCTTCTGCAGCCAAGGATGTGATTACTGATTCCACTGACGCTGTGTTGTGACTCCAAGCTCGAATTAAGTTCTGCATGTTGGTATGTAGGTCAGGGCTTATTAGGCTGCCAAGGCCAGCCAGCGACCCAACGACACCACACTGCAGAGGACCTTCAGGACATCTTGAGTTTGACTTCGGCTTCTTCTTCTATGTCTCAAAACATTTAGACACAATGAGGTTTTTCATATTGACTTTTAAACAGACATTTCAGTGATGAATGTGTTTAAAGTGGCCTTAAACACAAGAGACAGCAGGAACTTTAGGAGTGGGATCAAAGATGAATTCTGATGCTTACTGGCTGCTCTGACTCAGCTAAAAAAAAAAGGTTTTTATTTCAGTTTCTGCCATGCTTTTGCTCAAAAATTACAACTGAAAAAAACTTTAATATTTTTGTCCTCCCAAAATGTTCTTTTTAATCCTCTCCAGCTCTGCTGTAGAAACGACAATAAAATTGCCTAAATAGGTCTTTCTTCTCATTCCTGCTTCAACAATCAACCTGTTTCAGTGATCTGAATCAAACCTGCTCCAGTGGGAGGGCTTTTGACTCCGTTAACTGGAACCCCCAGGGTCCCCCGGCTCACTTATATAAGTTCTGCATGAGGCTGTGTTACTGTCCTAGACCCCCGCTTCTAATCCAGCTTCCAGGCTAAGTTGGGACTCTCACACCCCGAGGATATAATAACGTAACCAAAGCACTCGTAGAGTTATGTCACAAATTTCAAAACTAGGTTTCTTGGAAAGCAGGATGTTTACAAGTTCCACAGATATATAAAGGAAAAAAGTACAGCGGTTACGGCTTACACCTTTTATTTTGTCTTGACATAAAGAAGAAAGAAACTCATTGTTACTACACAGAAACATTGCTGTTTGGGAAATATTTATTAAAAAAAAAAAAATTATGTACAAGTAGGGGAGTTGATGTGAGCTCATAGAGTCCATTGGTGACATCAGACCTGTTCGCCGAGATCCAGAACCCGAAACTTGTCTAGACTGTAGAAGCAGGCCTTGACGACTCGTCCTCCGAAGTAACGTCCGTTTAGATCCACAACGGCTGCAGGGGACACAGACGGTAAAGTGTTAAAGTCAGGCGGATCCACAACTCCTCCATGTTGGTTTTTAAACGAACTCCCTACTTATATTTATAAAGCCCTTCCAGCTGCAGATACCCGAGTCAGTTTGTCTCTTATTCCTAACCTGTTCTTGGAACTTGGTGAAAACAAATCATCTGTCATTTCTCTGAACAAGTTTGTTTTCGACAAAAACATCCTGACAAGGTAACGCTCTTTTATAAAGGACAAAGAAGATACAGAATAGCAGGAAAACAGGATAGAGTAGAGAAAAAAACCATCCGAAGGAGTATTTGGTAAATATACCAGCTGGATTTCTTAATAAGGGTTCCAGCAGGTGAAAGAACCGATGCCACGAGAAGTTATTTAAGTTTATTATTTAAAAAAATAAAGAGCACCAGTAGGAAGGGAAGCTCAAAAATCAAATAATCTTCTGTTTATTTGTGATCTAGATGGACTGTTTGACATGAAATCTGACATAAAATTAAAACTGTTTTTAGATTATGGATAAATAATGTAACCTAATAAATCTACAAATAATTGGTTTTGGTAGTTGTTGTTTTTTTACATTTTATATTGTGACGTTTAAAGATGTCACTGCAGCTTCAGATTCTCCCCATGAATACAAATATTATCAATCTTCACTAAACAATTACCTACTTGGGAGGCTTATTGGTGACATGAATCTAATTCACAATAATTACAACAGAAATCTCTGGGTTGGACTATAAACTACAGCTAGACTGAAACAAACCAAAAAAAACTCCAAACATTTCAATCCTATTAAGATCAAATGACTTCCAGCTTCTGTTACAGCTACCCTGTAGGGATAGGTGATCTATTAGCACTGAAAGGAAAAGTTGGCAATGACTCTTAGCTACTACCACACCTAGTTTTAGCTCAAAAGGTGACTGACTTGAAGACATTTTTGTGTTTTGGATGAAAGCATTTAGCCATGGAATGTCGGGACAATACAAGGTGATTTGAACTAAGCTGATTCTGATCTCAGAGAAGGCATTCATTATTGCCTATTTAATATTTGTGCTTAAAAACATCTGTGTATATGTGAATATAAAGACCTGTGATGACTAGCTACTAAACATTTTAGTATTTAAGTAGTCGATCCAGTAATTCGTTGATTAATCAAGTATTTGGGTACAGATGTGCTACATCAGTGGTTCCCAGCCTTGTTTTCCCAAAATCCCAACATACTAAAAAAAGCTGCACGTGAACTGCACAAGCCCCAGCATACAGGCGCTCCAAGAAAAATGAATTCAGGTATTTACGAGGAGTCATTTCAGAGTCTTTTTCTTTCCACAGAAAAGCCAGCCGTCACATGGATCCTGCACACCTTTTGAGGGATGTTTGTTTGGAGGCTTCATCATCTTGTAACAGTAAAAATAAAAACAGACTGTCACAGCTACATACAACTGAATGAGAGGATCTGCTTGACATGCCTGAGCGCAACATTTTGTCCTTCGACATGCAGAAAACTTTGCGTTTTCTGGAAATATTTCTTTGACACCTGAATTAGTTTGTGGGCAGATGAGATCCTCGTCGCGAGGCTGGGATATTAAAAGAAGAACGTGTCAGAGTCGGTAATACGGGACTTAATTTCCTGTTGAGGCGAGCTGCAAATTCCTGTATAAACACGCACAGAGCCGCCAGACGGTTCTTTCTGCCGTGAGCTTTTCTACTGCTCACGTTTCACAGTTTACAAACTGCAGGATGATTCAGGAAGCTGCATCTGTTTGTTGGTCCCACAGTAAAGACCAACTGTATCTGTGAGGCGTTCCTTTTCTGTTTGTGGTTAGCTACGTAATTCAGTTTGACTGTTGTGTATGTGTATGCCCTCAATGTTTTCCCTGTTTCCTCCATTGCACAAAACGGAGCGCAAGCATGCTGCATCCCAGTGAAACAGGGTTTCTACCAAGCAGTCCAAACCCAAAGTTTCTGCCTCAAAGATTTTTCATAATCAAGACACTCAATGGATCATTTCAGCCCTAGAATCCAGTCAATCTGATTCAAGTCCTGCCAGTGAAAACAATGCTCTCTGATGAAACGGAGGATACAGGCTCACACACTCGTGCTAGCCAGGGATATTTGTGTTCCTTCATTTCCACCAGTTTAACACATCATCGTGAAAAGGGGTGGGCAAGTCTTCTGGCAGCAAAGGTGTAGCTCACCCAGCACTGTAGCTTCCACTTCGTAATTCTTTCCAAATACAACAGACATGGGATCGCTTCAAGGGTTTTTGGGCAGGTTTCCAGCTGAGAAATCACACCCCTGCTCAGAAAAGCACGGGTGTGTGCACTACTGTCACCTCGTGGTAGTGTTAATATAACGCGTCAGTGGTAGAGCAGCTGTTGTACACTAATCAAATTTGTATACTTTGACAATACATGCACAGTAAGGATGGGCATTTTAAGCAAAACAACTTCTTGAATTCATCATTAATTATTTGATTTTTCTTTGAATATTCAACCCACACAACTTCCACCTACCAGCTTCTTCCAACGCATGCTTGTTTTGTCTTTTACTCAAGCAGCACAACTTAAGATAGCGCAACAAAAACCGCTTAAAAGCAGAGAAAGCATCTTAACGAGCGCTTAATCTCAGCTGCCGCTTTATGACAAAGGGCCAATCCTGCTAATCTGCTAGGTGACTTTCATCCCCTGCATCGGGAGTTTCAGCTTCTTCCCTCTGGAAGAAGATTCTTCGTCCCTAAATGTAGGACCAGATGTTTTAAAACAGCTTTGTTCCAGCTGCTGTTACTGAAATGAATGGGCTAAATTGATACTGCCACTTTCAATGGTTTTTAACAGATTAGGTCTAGATTAGAAGGTTTTATGTTTTTCTTTAAGTATCGCTCCCCTGCTTTGACTTGAGTTGTGGAGCTCGGAGGACTATTATATTTATTTCTGGTGGTGGTCAGATGTTTGAACCACTGGAATAAAAGTCTACCTACAGGTATTAATAAAGGGACCTTGAAGCTAGCCGGGGATCTTTATAGGCTTTCATTTTCACCGGTTAAATGGATCAACCTGGAGGGGGATGCTTGTAACCTGACTGCAAAGCTGAGCACACCAGGGACCATAGTTTCCACTTTGTAATCCTTTCAAAATAAACTACGATGGCAAAAATAGACACTGGGACATTCCAAGGTTTTTGTTCTTTTCTTGTGTTTTCTTTTTGGAATGTGAGTGGGCGGTAGGTGTTGTGTTGTGAAAAGCACCCTGACTGGAAATCCAGTTAGGAAACAACTGAGTGTCACAACCAGGTGCTGGTGTAAAAAAAGATGGTTCTGATGCTCGCAATTACTCTTAGAGTTTGTCCATTTTGACCAATTCATCCCTAATTCACAGTTTCTTATCAATTCATGACAAAAAGTAGCATTAAGAGAAATTATTTTTCATTCATTTCTAGGGAAGTTGATCCGTTTATTGAGTGCGTCCCGCTTCCTGCGAGCTGTGATGTAAGCTCGGTTCTACGGGTGCCGTGGGGAGACGGCCGGGCTGCTGGGCCACATCTGTGACATAACCCCACAGGGAGCCGAGTCTCGCCTCGTTTCGGATCTGGGCCAACTCATTTAGATTGGGGCGCACTTTCACCCACACTATTAGAGCACTTACACAATCGCAGAACGGAAACGAAACAATTACGTGAAGTCAAAATCGAGTAAACGCTGACCTTTGATGGCCGACTCCACCCGCTCAAACTCGAGGAATATCCTGACGGCTTCTTCATCCGGCACCTCCGCGATCTGAGAAGGAAACTCTGTCAGATTGTACTTTTTCGTCACTTCACCTAGTGCAACCTTATTCCTCTTACCTCAAAAATGACACATTTAACCACTTTTCCGTATTTCTCACACTCTTCTTTTGTTTCTCCCTCCAAGTCTTCATCCACTTCTCCTCTACCCACCATGTTCTAGGAAACAAACGGGGAAAAAGAGACATTTCTTTTGCTTTTATTTTGTAATTTCACAAACCAACTCCCAAACTCAAACTCCATTCATTGGCTCTTTTATTTCTGCTCCATATTATTAAAGCCAGCGGAGATCTACTTCATTTGAAGAAGAGTTTTATGGAAGGAATGACACGTACCCTCAGCAGGACCACTTTGGTCGGGTTTTTCAGAATCTCTGTGAGCGGGTTTGCGTCCGACTTCTTGGAAGCGTCCGCTGACAGGACAGAAACAGATAACATTGGTCACGTTTTTCTGTTCCCTTTACAAAACAATGCGTGCAACAATTGGCTGCATTTTCTTGGACCGATAAAGACGAGGAGCTCAAGCCAGAACGTGCGATAAATCAAACAGTTCAGCTGCCGTGTTGTGGCCACAGAGCTGTACGTCCTGCTGGCTGTTAGTTTCAGGGATAAAGCTGTATTGTGTTAAAGCACGGCTGAGAACTCCCTCTAAGTGGGTCACTCAGGTGCAAAAATGCTGTTAGTGTTCCTGGAAATCAGTCCAAGAAAGGGACAAATGTCTTGTTCAAACATAGACATAAACACTGAATCTATCAGAGAAAAGAAGTTTTTAGATTATCAGCTTTACAAGCAAATGTTTCTAAACTGACCAAGGAATGAATTCTTATTTGAAAAACGTTTGAAAGCAAAAACATTTTAAGGTTTTGGATGTTGAGAAGAACTTGGCTGTAAAAAACAACAAGAGTCAGAGTCCTCACACAACAATCCTGAATACATGCATCTAAAGTTGGAGCGCAGACGAGGTTTTCACAAAAGGGTCGCCTGTGACCTCGACCTTTGACCCTGTGACGTTGAAATCAATAGAGATCACCCTTGCCTTGTGAGGTTTCTATGTTAAAGAGTTTCCAATTTAGAGGTTGGACTAGAAATTATCCAGACAGACGCCACCATATTACCATACGCCCCGTCTTAGGACAGGGACACAAAAAGAGGGCATGTGGGGAGAAATATAAGACTCGGCATCTCTAAAATAAAACTTTTTTAGCTTTTTTAAATAGTTTAGAAAGCACACATAAAAACTACAGAGTGTGGAGAAAAATATTGGAAAACAAACTAAATCTAAATGTCAAAATAATGCAGGTATAATTGAAAAAGTAGCATTCCTTGAAGGAAAGCATATCTATGGCTACATATAACTGACCTCTGTGAACAAACATGTCAAAGAGTATGTGTAGGGGAGGACACCAAGTTTGAGCTCAATATTTGTAAAAATCACCAAGTTTAAGGCATTTTTTGTGATGGCTGAGGGCGATGAGCGGTGGCAGCCATCTTGAACCTTGTTGACTCCTGATGTAAAGACAATTACACAACTGACCACTTTTCATGGCAGTGGACAATAACCAAAACATTAGTTTCTTCAGTTAATATTAAGTTTCTCATTGCAGCAAATGGGTCAACAGGTGTCAGCAGATCCACTTCTTTGTCTACTTAGGAAGGTCTCTGTTGCTTTACATATTAGCAAGGAAAGCTATATAGGATAAAAGGATCAGGAACGACCCTCCTTCTGCCTTTCTGTCCATCTTAGAGGTGTTTATGAAACAAAACATAAAACAGTAGGCTGACACAAGGATTCATCTTCTTTCTGCAGAAACACTTGGGGATTGGCTATAATTTGGATTTAAAAGATAGAATGACGGCTTATTTTCACAAGTTGGAATGAGGGAACATTAGAAAAACATTGTTATTATCGTTTCACGTCAACAGGAACTTCATACAGATGCTGTTTGTCCATGAATGCCACAGCAGCCTCTTATTTTATGGATCAGTTTTGTAGGTTTGCTTCATTTTTTTCTAGTTTGATTTTTGTTATTTAATTTGTTAAAAGAATACAACATAACTGCAAACCTTAATTAAACAGCTGTAACTTTTAAAAACATCTTGAAACATTAAAAACCAATTTCACTTAAATTATGACATCATTTCCTGTGTGGGAAACTGTGATTGAGCAAAATAAGATATTTGATTAAAATTTAATGATGCGATCTGTCCCCCCCCCCTCTACCTTTTGAGAAATTGACATCTTGTTGTCCTTCAGAGGGTACCTAAAGTCCCAAATCTAAGGGTAACTGTCACCACATTTATTTAGTCTTTTTCTGCATCGTAATGAAAGCAGAGCAAAACCCACACAGCTACAACTATTTTGCTAAGAATCCAAGAGTAACGGGACGCACAAACAAATATCGACACCTAGTGGCTAAAATCAAACACTACACCAATTTAAGCCAGCATAAATGACTATTTTTCAATATTAAGCTGCTTTATCTTCTACGTAGGCTTAAGAGAAAACGTGAAAAAGACCCAAACCCCAGAACAGAAGTCCAGCAGGTGATGAAGGGGGTCAAAACAAGAGTCTTTAAAGCCAAGTTCAGACTGCAAAAGCTTCAGTGTCACCCGATTCTCATTAGCTCACCTTACATGATGTGCTCATCTTGTGTTTGCAAGTTTTGAAGTCATAAATAGTGGGTTCAAATGATCTGACTGGACCGGTTACAGCTGCCACGTTAGCATCCGACAGACGAGATGCTCTCTTGACATTAACGTAACAAAATCACAGAGTCCGTTGTTTTAGAGGTCCTGCAGTTTGGGTGGTCTTCCTAGTTTCAGTTTCTACTGCAAACAGGATAAGCTGTTTGTCATCACAGCATCTGTGAAGCTGCAGCGACCCAGCTTTGATGTCCTGATTGTTGACAGCTGATCAAATTCAATAATACACCCATTCTGCACCTTCAAAGTTTGTCTTCAATGGAAAAACTGGGCATAAACTGGCATAGAAATAACTGAAAAGAAGAGTTCATACGTTTCTTGTTGTAGATAGCTCTTTGAACAAGCTTGATGCTGACCTAACTGATGAGCTAATGGCTTGTCTGAATGCAGCAGAGATCAAAGTAGGTCGTCACCGTCTTAAAATGACTCCAAAAAATTCCCAGTGGTTCATGGAAACACTGTTTCAGAAACCTTCATCAATGTGGTCCAAGCACACCTGCTTTCAAAGCTGATTTTGATGTCTTAAAACAATTCAACATTTTAAATTTTACAGCAATTATTACAAATGCAATTATTTAAAATCTTCACGCTGCTCTTAGTTTTTTTTGAGAGGGGGGTAAAGGAAGCCATCTATGTCAAAAGAGAGAAACCAACATTAAACAGAGGAGGAGGTCTCAGATT
>JAOXNZ010000074.1:4730523-4753308 GCA_028566095.1 Kryptolebias brasiliensis
TGTACTCGAATGGCCTCCACAGTCACCAGATCTCAATCCAATAGAGCACCTTTGGGATGTGGTGGAACGGGAGATTCTCATCATGGATGTGCAGCCGACAAATCTGCAGCAACTGCGTGATGCTATGATGTCAATATGGACCAGACTCTCTGAGGAATGTTTACCTTGTTGAATCTATGCCACGAAGGATTAAGGCAGTTCTGAAGGCAAAAGGGGGTCCAACTCGGTACTAGCAAGGTGTACCTAATAAAGTGGCCGGTGAGTGGATATGTAAACCTTGTGAGGTGGATAACTTGAAAAATAAGCGCCGTACAGACTTTCATTTTGGTGTGTGGATGCAGCTAGGCATAAGTAAGGTTGCTAAAGAAAAAGCCTGTTTGAGTGTCTCTCTTGATGCCTTAGTTCTTGGAATCAAACAATATTAACACTGAAGGATGTATATTGGTATGCCTTGTTCAATTCCAGTCAAGATAATCACTCATCCTTAAAAAACTAAAAACATTCACTATTTAAGACCCTCAGCTACTTTTCAAGTAGAAACTCTTAGAGCTACTTACACGTCATTTGGCGTTTTTCAGGGCAGGGTGTGGCTCATCGACCTGAACGCATTTGGAGAGGTGACGGACTCGCTGTTGTTCAGTTGGGACGAGCTGACGTCCGGGGGGGAAATCGCCCAGCAGCAGCAGCAGGTTAGTGAACACAGACTCCTCGCTGGAACACACTTGGTTAGTTGTTTCTCTAAAACCTAAGGAAGGCTATTCTTCCCTCACAGGAAGGCCCAGCGTTTCGCTACACTACGAGCGAGGTGACGGTGCAGCCCAGTCCCTGTCTGAGCTACAGAATCCCTCGTGACTTTGTTGACCTGTCCACCGGAGAAGACGCCTACAAACTCATCGACTTCCTCAAACTGGTTGGTACTCCTGTGTCTGTGTGGAAGGGACACATTTTTTTTCTTGGCATAGCTTTGAAATCAGCTTTGTAGTGATCTACAGAAGATGACAAAATGCTGTTTTGAAATATAAACTGTATAAGAAGAGTAAAAAGAACCAGGAAGTTAAAGGTGCTGCCAGTGGCTCATTGGTCTCCATGGTAACCACACACACCTGTGCCTCTCACTCCTTGACAGCACTCTTAATTATGCAGGCAGGTAAGCAGAGCAGAAATTAAACCTCAGACAGACAGTCGCTGTACGAAAACTATAATTTCTATTGGAGAAAAAAAAAAATCCTGAACTGCAATGGACAGAAGCGTTTGATCATTTTTTATATGTTGATGTTTTCTGTCGAGCTATGACAAGCTGAAATGAACCTTCTCTTCTAGCTTTGAAGAGAAAATTGAGCTCAGACACAATGGAAGTCAATGGGAGTGAATGTGCAAACTCTGCACAGCGCTGAGAGACACACTGGGTGCAAAAAGACAAAAATGCCTCCATTTTGATGGATAAACTGTAAAGATAGATTGATTCATTGGCTGATTTTGGATACAACTTTCTGTGACTCGTTTAAACTTTGAATGATGTTTCTAATGTGAAGTATGTCTGAGTTATAAAGCTCCAAAGTGAGGTGAGTTGTCTTCAAACCCCATTGTTTTGTGCGTTTCATCCATGTTGTACAGTGTACTGCTGCTGGAAGTGGTAGCATATTAATCCCAATCAAGCCACAGATTATTCCAAAGCTGCTGGAGGTGATTCAAATAGAAAACTGTGGCAGAAGAAAAGAATAGTGGCTGAATAGTCATAAGGGCACTTTTTAGTAAAAGAGAAAAGAGTCACTTGATCAGAGTCCCGCCCCCTCCATGTAAATGAAGTTGGTAAAATAAAAATATTTATATTTTATTCAGGAGTTCATGCACATAGTTCTTTCCGTTCTGCTGTACAAATATGAATTTTTCTAACTCATTTAGCTGTAACTAATTGTTTCATGCTTAAAAAAAGCTGTGTACAGGAGAGTAGGCGGGGCTTAAAGCCCCACGTCGCTAGTGCACGGACTCTGGTTCCAAAAATACAACATGGCAGCATTTATAAAACTGCTGGCTTCAATACCCAACAATGAGAGATAGCAGAAACCAGGTCTCTGTTGATATTCTGTAATTTTGTTTCATTCATGTCTAAAATACACTACCCTAAATATTATATTATAGTCTCTCATGCTAGCCCCTGAACAGCTCCTCAGTTATATATATATATATATATATATATATGAAGGAAGCTTTTTTATATTGTCTTTTTAAAGCCTTCTTCCATAAATGCCCACTCTCTTCTCTCAGCTCTTCCAGACAACACATCATGTTATATTTAAACATGCAAACACCGTGCCAATATGGTCACACTTAGAAGTTGAACGGTTCAGTGTGTAATTGATTTTTTTTTAGGCACAAATAAACAGAAGTGCTATTAAATCGTCCAGTATAGTACTACTAAAGTCACCTGTGGTTCTGTTAATTTGGTTCCTCTAATCTTACACAATGGAACAATATGGAAAAGTTTAACAACATTCACAGTACTTTTCACAGATTATTTGTAACCAATGTCTTCACCATGATGTTACCATTTGGTATTTACCGTTTTGAAGCTTTTTTTAGGGTTGGTGTTATTCTGTTGTTACATTTACTGTCATGGTCGATCTCCTTTAGAAAGATTTTCCAGAAATCCACCATAAACCTCATTCCGTTTTACTTGTGGCTTTTTTTTAACTAAAGAGAGATCTAGTTTTACAAGACGGCACATTTTATTCAGTTTGTGTTTTTCTAATAGCCCAACATTAAAGCAAACGGGAAATCTACATTCTTCCAGGTTTTTGTATTCTTAAGATTCTTAAAGCACGTTTTTTTTTCTTTTGATTTCACCTCACCTATTTGCTCCTAAAGTTATTAGCAATTAAAAATCCATATCTGTAAAATAGAGGTGTGAGACTGCGTTCTGTCACCGAGGTAAGAAAAGGTAATCGCCTGAGCCATCAGCTGTATATTTAGCTGTTTATGGTCGTAGTTCTGGTTACTTTTTAATGCAGATCTGTCTCTTTTTTTCTGTGGCCACAGAAGAAAAGCCAACAGGAAGAATCTGAGGAGGAGGAAGAGGAGGAGAATACTCTACAGTGACATCAGCTCTTCATATAATGTTTGCATGAACTAACTGTTGAGCCTTTGTCCACTTATTCATTTTGTTTTGCTGTTATGATTGCACCATAACCAACTCAAACGCTAGATTACTGAAACTTGTTAAAGCAGCGACTCATGTTAACAACTTGATTTTTCTGTCCAGTTTTTCTCTTCCTGAGACGCAGACCTCTGCAGTGTTGATTGAAGCGTGTGCAGGGCGGCGTTATTACAATACTGTAAAAGAAAAATTCAGCTTTTATACTTTGAAGTAAATGTCTTTTATAGATCCCCAAATTTGAATGGCACTGATTAGTTTCTCTGCACGTAAAATGAATTACAGACTCAAACGCTCGGTGCTGCTTGTGTGTTTTTTGCGCCCTTCATCCTGTAGTCACCTTTGATTTTTCTCTGCTCCTCCACCTCTCCCTGCCAATTTCCACTGAGCAGTTTGGAAACACTTTTATTCCTCCCATCTGCCCCTTGCATTCATTTTTTTGAGTCTTTTTTTTTTTTCCCCCATCATGCATTGCTGTGGACATTTGCTCCAAAAAAAAAAACCCTCCCCAACGAAACACCATTAAACTTCTTGTCATATATTGAGTGGCTGTCAGTCTGGTGGGTGCAGTAAAACTAGCGCATAAGAAATTGATTGTGCCTTTACGCAACAGTTCTCATTACGCTGGGAGCTAAATGAGTTGTGTGTTTGCGGGACGGGGCAGTTCGTTTTTTTTTTTTTTTTCCAAACTGGATTGATGGAGCAATTACACGGAGATGGAGCGTGCCACTGCGTTGAGAGTTACAGCTCCCCGGGTGAACCGCTGTGGACAGGAAACAATGTGCAAGGCACAAAGTGTGTGAATGTTTTATGCTAATCATTATTATGAAAATGAAATCTGGCTGCTAATATATCGTCCAGACATGAGGGAGGCGTCCTAGTTTGACTTGGAGATTGTAGACAATTTTGGTTAAACTTAGATGCTCCTTGTTTCATCTGAGTTTCATCTGAATCGACACAAACACCTCAAACTGTCAGGCACAGTGGTGGAAGACTGATGATATGGGCTTGTTTTGAAGCCACCAAGTCGACCATGAATTCCCCGCTATACCAAAGTAGTCTAGAGTCAAACGTGAGGCCGTCAGCTGAGATTTGGCCCAAACTGGGTCACACAAAAGGACGACGGTCCCAAACGTAGCAGTAAATCTACAACGGAATGGCTAAAAAATAATTAAAAATAAAGGTGTTGCAACGGCCCAGTCAAAGTCCAGACCCCCAACTTGATTAAAATGCTGCTGTGGAACCTTAATAGAGCTGGGCAGGAAAAATATCTGCAGGCCTGGGAAAACTGAAGCAACCCCGTAAAGAAGAATGGGACAAAATTCCTCCACAACAATGTGAAAGACTGATGAAGTCTAAAGAAAACAGCTTAGATGATTATAGAAAATGCTAAAATTATGAGCGCTTGTGTTTTGGATTTTTGCTTTAGTTTTTTTTTTGCTAAATAAGTAATGAAGCACTATAAGTAGTCACATGTTGGTGAATCTGTGTTGAATTTGTCAAGTTTTGAAACCCGGTAAAGTTAATACCTGTTTTTATTGTGAGGAAGGCAACATCAAACAAACTTTTAGTTTTTTTATTGTTGCCACTTCTAGCAGGAGAGCCAACTACAGATTCTATAAGACCAGCAGGCTCAACTGTGTTATGTACTGTCGGCTGAGCTTTCAGGAGAATCCACTAATCTTTCAGAAAATTGACACAAACCTGGTCTCTTTTTTACCCCCCCAGCTCATTCTTCTGTTTTTCTAGTCTTGACATTAGACCGCAATGATTGGTCCAAAAGTCTGTACCATCTTAGAAAACTTACCACCCTATTAACACATCACAGCACTGAGTCTGATTCAGACCAAGATCACCCCTCTAAGTCACCAAGACCGTGTTCACCCCTATAACCTTAGTCCAGATTGAAACTGAGTGTCCTAGCCACCTTATTTGGAAAGCACCTGTTTTGGATCATTTCATACCTAAAAGGCATCAAACATACTGGCCAACATAGACTAATTTTTTCCATGATGTTTAGCGGAGAAGTCATGCAGTGGACTTAAACAAATACTATTAGTGCTGTCTAAGAGGCTACAGTTTGCTAACACGTTCGAGGTACCGAGTTCACTCTAAAAGTTCAGTCTCCACCCTCTAAGCCCTGGTTTATTGCCATTTTGTGTCACTTTCTCACCCTTTTGCGCATGGAAACTAACTCTTACATAACCGATAGCAGCTGGTGATGGATGATGACCTTGTTCTGCTGTTTGAGAGATCCACTAAAACGTTCAGCCAGTGAAGAGCCTCTGGCAGTCTACAAAGACGGAGTTCAAGTCTATTTGTGGGGCGAAACACCCACAGAAGAGACAGCTAATTGGCAGTGAAAACTACTCCTCCAACAGTAGCCTGGCTGGTCGTCTAGTTGGGGAACAAGCAACAATCAGAACGAAGGCAGAAGACCAACATTTGAACTCATCAGTAAGATTTCTTTAAGGTCTTGTCCTGCATTCTGTTACTGACGAATGGTGATAAACCCAAGTTGCCAAGACTCATGTCTCAACACTGGAATATAATCCAAGGGGGTAAGTGGATTGTTTATCAGACAAACATCATTTCTGCAGTGTCACAGTAGTAGATGCTTTAATTTAGGAAGAAATACAGTCCTCAGTTTGTCAGCCACACAGAAACAAACATCCTTTTGGTTTCCACGTAGTTCCATTCATTTACACAACCGACTGTATTTGTTTGTCTTTACTAAAATACAAGTGTTCAAGCAGCAAGGAAGAATTCCTTTATTTAACCCTTCATTTCCCCTGACCTTCATCCTGTATTTAACCATCCTTGGTGCCTTCCTCTCCTCCTCTTGCCTCTGCAGCTGGGTAATCATCTTTCATCAGGAGAGATAAGAGTTGCTGACTCGAAGTAAAGGATTAGGATGAGCAGAAGAAAGGGGTGGAAGGGAGGGGTTGGCGAGAGGAGTTTCCCTCGGCTGCTGCTGAGGAAGAGCTGCAGTAGTTTGCAGCCGGAATACTCATGAGGAGTTGAGGCTGCAACACATTGGCCTCCCCCTCCCCCTCTGTTTCCACAGAATAATACATACACAGAAAAGTAGCAGGGCCAGAAACTGTCTAATGTGGCTGCTGTAAGGTGTGACATAACCTAAGATGACCTTAGCCTCCCCAACAGCTGTCGCAGTGCCGTAGATCCGCTGCCGCTCGGCAAACTGAAGCTTCTGTTATCCAGGGCCATTTTTAACCCAGGTGAATGAGTAGCTGCAGCTGGGGTCTCTTCTGATCCCAGGACGGCTGTGCCGAATCATGCAGACGCCTTTGGGGATTGCAAACACTTACAAATGCATGGCAGTTGTCAGCAAGTTGGTGCATTGCGAATTAACTGCTTTAGTGTACTGGCCAGACACATTGTCACATAAGATGGATGAGGAGCCTCCCATTAGCTGCCTTTACAGTTAAAACAATGTGCACTGCAACATGTAACACCAAATTCTGATATATTTGTAGACTAAATAGTCACAAATTATGAAATCCCCCCCAAAAAAACTTTGTTTTGAAGAATGTGGAACCCATACTACCACTGATGGTCTATCAATAAACTGTTAAGTCACTTGCAGGTAGTATTAAGTTTTCTGTCAAATTTGGTACAGTTAAGCAGCTTGATACAGGAAATAGTAGAGATTGTCTTCAAAATAAAAGCAGGTATTTTTTGAAAATAATACCAGCTACAGAAATGGAGGATAAACAAAACAAGGTCAAATTCTTTGTTGAATCTTGTTCATCCATTATTTGATACCCACTTCAGGGTCGTGGGGAGCTTATACCCATTTCCAGCAGACATTGGGAAATTGTCAAGGTACACCCTGGACAGGTCGCCAGGGGCCACAAACGAGTCAACCACTCATCCTCACACACCTGAGGGCAATTTAAAATGCCCATTTAACATAAGGTGTTTTTGAACTGAGAACAAACACACACAAAAAAATATAAGGATAATTAAAGTCATCAAGTCAGATTGAAACCTCTGATTGACTTGAAGAATAGTCTAAAATAAAATGAGTTGTTTTGATTCAGTTGCTGGTAGATCTGAATATCATCTGCAGAATTATGAAAAAAAGAAATGTTTTTTCTTCAAAACTGATCCCGTGGAGGAGAATGTAAAACGAGAATAATATTGACCCAAGAATGGAACCCTGGGGTTTCCCACAAGAAAGAGGGTTTATGGACGAAACACATAAGGCTTATAAGAAAACTCTTATTACTTAGGTATGGACCAAATCATTCTTGTACCCAACACTTAAAGTTTAGGGCCTTTAAGAACTTTCCATCTACCCAATTTCTTCCCCTTGTTTGTGGTCAGGTCACATGGTCTAGAAGGGAAATCCAGATGTCACTCTCCAGCTCCTCCTGGAGGACATCAAGGCATTCCCAGGCCAGAGAGGATACATAATCCTTCCAGTGAGTTCTAGGTCTGTGCAGGGTTCAACTCTTAGTGGGACATGTCCTACAAACCAAGGAAGGGAGGTGCCCAAGAGACATCTTAATCAAATGCTTGAACCACCTCAGCGGACTTCTTTAGAGGAGGAGGAGCAGCAGCACTACTCTGGGTGATGGCACTCCTCACCCTATTTGTAAGGCTGAGCCTGACCATCTTACGGAGAATGAAGGTCATTTTCAGCTGCTTATATCCATGGATGGATAGATACCTAGTTTTTAAAGACCCCAAACCTGTGTTTGTTTCAAAAATACTTTTTTTTTTTTTTCAAAGATCCTTTAGTTATGTTGGATGTTTGACTGGTCTTTATTGTTTTTTTGCTTGATCCTGCTAAGGATTTTGGGGAGCTGGTAGCTATTTCCAGTGGTGCTTGAGCGAGAAGTAAGATTCACCCTGGACATACATCTCTAATGAGCAGACTCTGGTTCCAAAAATACTACATGGCAGCTCCAATATGTAAAATGGGTCCTGCTGACTTCACTTCCCAACAACTAAAGAAGGTGGTGCTCTAAGGCACTAATGCTAACCAACTGCGCTATCATGCAACCAATTATTATTATTATTATTAGTAGTAGTAGCAGTAGTATTAAGTGGAGGAGGGAGGAGTTTCCTTAAGATGTCATCTAGTATTTTAGCCTATTTTTTGCTGTGGTTTTTGTTTGAAGTTTTTATTGTAAACTGGAGAATGATTTAGGGTTGTTAGTGTGAAGATGGCGTTGATGATGATGAAGAAATGTATTTTCTCTGAAGAATCCCTGTAGCTACTGGTGAAAGTAATGGTTGTAACATTCAATGGACTTCTCACTTTTAGGTTAGTGCGGTATGAAGATCTTATTTTGAAAGAGCAGACAGAGGAACTGTGATACCGTGGTGAACTTGACTACTGTTCACACAGGAGGAGGAGGAGGAGGAGGAGGAAGAGGAGGCGGCAGGAGGGAAACAGTAACCTGCCAGAGGACTCACATGGTCCTGCTGCAGCAGAGCACAAACCTCCGGGACTCCTCTGACGCTCAGCTATTTTATTTTATTTTTACATATCCCTCTTCCACTTCTTCCATTTTGTTTTTGAGGGGTTTTGACCGTAAAGTGTTATTCTTCCGCTTCCTTCCACACTCCCGCAGACCAGAGAGTGTCGGGCCGGTGAAACAGCGACATGGCTCGGGAGAACGGAGACACCGGCAGCGGGGAGACGTGGAAGAAGCAGGTCGACGACATCAAGAAGATCTTCAATTTCAAAGAACTCCTCGGAACGTGAGTAGCACGCGCCCTTTCGCGTGTCCTTTTGATGTTCCGACAGCGCGCGCACCTGGTGTCTGTTTACATTAATGACTTGTTCTGGGTTAACAAACTGTACGAAGTTAGAGGCGATGTTTGAACGATGCCACACACCTGTTCTCTTTGTTCATCAGCGTCAAAGACTCTGTTATCTGAATGATTTACTGACTCCCTCATATTTGTTTCCTAACTCAGACATGTCTGTAAAAGTAGATGCAGTGTAAAATATTCATATGTTAAATAGCATTCACCTATGATTTTACAAGAACATTGTTGAACTGACTATTTTAGCTCCTTATCTGTTGGTTTTAGGCTGCAGGTTATCAATTTAGAGCTGTTAATTTCACTTTTTCCTGTAGATTTTTCACTTTCTGGCAATTGCTGAGCTCTCCCACTGGTTGTAAATTTGTGAACTATATAACGTCATTATATATATAGTGTGAGGACGTGTTTCAGTTGCGGGGTGCTGTTAGCAAGCTATCAATGCTAAGCAAAATAAGGCCACATTTAACCAAAATGGATGACAATGTAAAGCCAAATGTAAGAGCACCGTTTTAAGTAGCTGTAAAATTTTGCACTCATATATACAACCGTGCAGCTTTATAAACCAAATTTACATTTGTTTCATGAATTTTTTATGTGTGTTTTGCGCATGTATGTTTTCTGGCACTCACAAGTGGGCGCCGCAGCACCCTATGCACCCCTACTTCCAACCGCCTTGATTTTACAAGACGTCAGACAAAATTTATGTTTGCTTTTTAGGAGCACAAAATGTGTTTTTTAGATGTGTCTCACCCTTTTTTACTAGTTTAATCAGTCTTCTGAGTTCTTGGTGAAACAACTGCAACATGTTTTGGTCAAAATTCAAGATAACAGTAACCAAAGTCCTCACATAAAACCTGTCTTTAAAGCTGATTTATTTGCACCTGGTTTTAGTAGTGTAGTAAAACACTATCCTCCACTCCTTCCCTCTTTTCTGCAGGTTTTGCCTTTTTTTTTTTTTTTTTTTTTTTTGGCGGTGACAAACAGATCTCACTCTAGATTTACCAAACTGCTAGAAAAACAATTTCAATATCTGTGGTTTAGTGTAATAAGGCAGAATTTTGCAAAATGTTATGAACCATGTAGAACTGATTCAGGAAGCTTTAAGTCAGCAAATACAAATGTTGAGAAATGTAACAACCAACTGGCCACTGAATGCACCATTCACACTCGCAGTGTATTTTCTCCATTACATATAGGCTCTGTAAACTCTAAGTTTCACTGTTGGTCCGTTCTCTTAAAGAGTTTAGAGTTTATATGGGCTTTTTGGGGATCATTTTAAACAAGGATAAAAGGTAATTTTTGTCATATTGGCTTTCTTTGATGGTGGTTTCTCTGAAAATCTGAAAATTTCAATCCTCCAGTAGGAAAAAATGTATTTATAGATACAGTACTGTTACATCATTCTGTCCAAAGTTGAGTAAAAATGAGTACTTCAGGTGAATTTATGCAATGAAGATGAATTGATGGGATTTTTTTTCTATTATTGGTGACACCGTGGCTTTTCCAGGCTGCGCAACAGCATGAGTGACAGAATTAGACTCCTTAATGCTTTTCATAAGGGAGATCCATGTTAAAAAATCTTCGTCCTCTTTTTTTTCTTTTTATCTTCTTATTCAAATAGCAGCAGAACACGCGTCCACCCTGCCCTGTCTAAATCTCAGCCTGTCACTGGCGTCTGGTTTCCTGCTGGGAGAGCTGAGCTGTTTGGACGGAGGCCGCAGATTGGGATTAACTGTGCTCTTGGATTAGGAAAACTTCCCTCGAATAGAAGGAAGTTCAGCCTTGCCTTGTGCTGCAGCGAGGAAACGGGGGGTAAACAGTGTTGGGTAACTAAAGCACACCTGAATATTGGACCGGATTTGGAGCAGGCTCAGGAAGCGGAGCGGCATCGGGCTTGATGAGCCGAGTCGGCCGTGTCGCTGCAGTACATTAACCAGCACCGCTGATGGGTCTTTGAACCTGATGCATCAGCAAAAAGGAGGAAGCAGGGAGTGTGCGTGACAGAGAGGAGAGGTGAAATATTCCTAAAGCATCATTTTTTAAAATTTGATTTTATCTTCGTTCAGAACCCTTGAACCAATCAAATAATGGTTGTCGTCTGAAACGTGTCAGCAGCTTTACTCATCGACCAATCAGAGGCCGTCCGTGATTGGAGTGACTTGAGTGGATTGTTTTCACGGGCAGGAAAGCACATGTAACATTAAGCATCAGCGTTTTTGAGTTTGCACTGACAGGAAGGGATGCCGCGTCATCTCTCCAACCTGGACTCTTTGTTGTTTGTGAACCCGAACACCACTTCTCCTGTGGGTCCTACAGTAGTTTATCTGTGTTCAACATCCTGTTTTCTGGTTAAACCTCCGAGGGATTAGTTCATGATCGCAGCTGGGATGTACATGAGGCTCTCCTCAGTGTCTTATTACCCCCCCAGTGTGTAAAGCTGCGTGTGTCCCTCGCTGCTCAATAATTCAGAACTGACAGGAAGGTTTTCTTTGAGCTAACGTGGGTGGGGGGGTGTGAGCTGCAGGTAGGCTGCTGAGCTCAGCAGGAAGGGTCGCAGTGAACTGAACTGAAGAGTTGCAGGAAAAAATATCTTTTCTGATCAGATGTCTCGTTGCAGTTAGAAATCGACTAGAACACTTTCCAGGTCGCTCATTTTATTTGCTGAAGCCGTTTCCGATCAAAACATCTAAAAGCAACAAAAACGAGAGAAATTGCATTTTCAGTGAAAATAAAGTGGCATTGCTGAGGGCTGAATGATTTTGCTTAAACTTGCTGAAGAAGCTGAAACTGAATGGTTAAAGCTAAAAGAAGCAGAATGCTAGTTAATGAAAGGAGCAGAAAGCTAGCTAAAAGCTAAATGTATGCAAAGGCTAGCTAAAAGTAGCAAACACGGAGATAAAAGCTGCTGTAAAAGTAGTAAAATGCTAGCTAAAAGCAAAATGGAGCAAAAGGCTAACTCAAAAGTCAAATGGCTTTCTATAAGCTAAAATGAGCAAAAGTGTAGCTAAAAGCTAAATTGAGTGAAAGGCTAGCTAAAAGTAAAAAATGCTAGCTAAAAGATAAACCTATAAAAAGACTAGCTAAAAGACTAAAATTAAGCTGTTGCAGATTTCAAAGAGAACACTGTTTTTCTATGCATTTCTATAGGAAAAATATTCATAAATTAAGGTCAATAAAAAATGTAAAAGCTACAAAAACTAGAAGTCGTTGCACCCATCTCCTAAATGAGTTAAACATTTTGATATTGGTTAAAACAGCACAAAGTATGCAGAAAGAAATAGATTGCAAAGAAATTTACAGAAAAATAAAAAACAGGAAACCAGTAACATGAATGTTGAGTCAATATTCAGACAATGAAGTGAATAAATTCCTCTCTAACTAGATGAATTTAAACCAAGCTCCTAATTTCTGTTTCCTGAAGTTTACCAAAACACTAAATATTGTTCGACACATTTTCAGTGTCAGAACCAGTCTCTAATGCTTTCAGTTGGTTATAATGAAATAGTAAAGTGTGCCATATAACAGAATCAAGGTAAAGTGAATAAATTATAAATTAGTTTTTTTTTTTTTTTTACATACGTCATCATTTCAGGGGGTTTTATTTTCCCCTAGAGGAGCATGCTCCTGAAACTCAACCTATTTGGATTTAAGTCACTTCAGTTTTCTTGGTATTGTGTCAGAACAGGAGAAAACAAAAATCTCGGGGGACTTTACAGAGAAGACAAAGTAACGTGTCTCTCAGCACAGTGCATACGAAACCCTACATTGTCTGTTTTAGACTCTGGGTTCAGTTCGGATATCAGTCCTTTTCAAAGACTTACAGAAAGTATTTGTTAAGGACAGAAGACAGAAAATAAAGTATAACGGTGATGCATTGTGGGAAAGTCACTGTGCCATCCAGGGCACGCTGCCCTTAATTGATGCTCTACTTCCCTGATACTGCCACTGTTCTCCGTTCACTGTTTCTGAGACTTGACGGTCCCTCCCAACTCTTTTTTGTCTCTCTTTATCTCCTCTTTATGTGAACAAGTTTGTCCTACATCTCCCTCAGCCGTTGTCTGAATCTGGGCTTTGTTTCTCTTGACAGTGAAGCACTGCGACACCAGCGTACATGATGCCTGTTTCCAAGTTTCTTTTCTTCTCGTTATAAATAGCATCTTGAAAATAGAACAAAAGATGATCGTTAGCTGTGTGACAAAGCCAACTTCATCAGTGGACTGCCAGCCCATGCCGTGAGTGTGCATACGAGAGTGTGTGTGTGTAGTTCTTTCAGATGGACGAACCCTGTGTATGCGCAATTCTAATTTTAGACATATTTGTGCACGGTTACAAGCACTTTTTCTTTCCGCATTGAAATGATTATTGTCACCGGGGTTATATAGTGCTCAGCATTTCAACTGTGATGCCAAACATCTGGTTTTTGAATGCAGAGGGAGAATGCATAATTAGCATTCAGTCAAATGACTCTGCACTAGTCGTGGGTATTTATTAGCTGCAGACAATAAATAACTGGCTGGCTGCCACACAAAAGAGACTGTTTTGCCCTACAGCTTTAAAATAAACTGCATTCATCTTGTTCTAAAAGTTTTTGGCCATCCAATTGTGGATTCTACACAAAGGCAGGGCCACCGCTTCTTCAAAGGTCACTTGCTTTGAAAGACTACCGTATTATTATGGACTGAACCTTTTGCGTTATTAAAATTGAGCTACAGTAAAAGTCGTACACCCAAAAATGAACAGACTAAGTGTGGGACAATATGATAACCTTGGCCAAAAATACCATCAACGTTGTCAGCGATCACTCCAAAATGAGTATGATGTCCTCCTGTCGGTGGATCTGGTCACTTGTGGGTGTTCAGATGGTTATGCGTCCACAAATTTTGTTGCAGTGGGGGTGTGTATGGATGGTTGTCCTGGGTGTTGTGGTTTGAGGGGCCATTTTAGAAGTGGATCTGGTTTTTTGCCTTGGCAGCACAGTGGAGGTACATTTATAGACCATCCTCCTCCACATGTCTCTATTTAGGACAACCTCTCATTTGTTGAGGTCAAAGCAGCACTGTCTCTTGTGGTTTTTAACGTTGTCCTTGAACCTCTTCTTCTGCTCTCCTTGGGTGGTTGAGCTATCTTCAGGTGACCATAAAGGAGTTGTTTTGGGAGGCGGTCACCTGGCATTCAGATAACATGTCCTGTTCGTCATAACTGGTGCCAAGTGATGGCTATGGTAATGCTGGGGATGTTGGCTTTTTTCAGGACACTTGTGGTTTTTCGCCTGTCCTCCCCAGCTGAGACTGAGGTTCTTACGAAGACAGCATTAGAGACATCCAACAGAAAACATCTTAGACTATAGCCCTGAAATTCCAGGTCTGAAAACCAAACTAATGACCAATTCTGCCACTTTCAAAAGTGTACCCCAGGAGTATAAATCATAAATATGGAGCCGGATGTCAAACTGTGTACAATGGGGGCATAGGCAACTGTGATGAGAGATGGAACAGAATACAGTTTTGCAAGTGATGCACAATAAAAATGGGCTACGATTTTGGCCGCACAAAATGCAGCCACACGGCTCACTGTTCTCTCAGTTGCAAACATTTTTCTTACAATTTTGAGTTGCCAATAGTCTCCAACAGATGTAGCCCACCAAGATACTGGCTTTCAGATTCTTCACTCCTCTTAAACAGTAGGTGTCACTACTGGGGGAAATGCTACAGCTGTAATGGCACAAAAAAAGAGTGGTGAACAGGTGGTGCGGTCTGCATACAACAAAATGATTGTTTGGTTGTATGGATAACTAAAAATGAAGCTCCTCACAGATTCTGCCATGCTGCTCTTCCTGTTTATATGTGCAAATCAAGCAGTGACAAGTTGGAAAAATCTGGATGTGCACGACAAGCCAAATTAACACAAAAGCCCCACGCGTGACTGGCGCCGAGACGTCAGTTCAGTCGCAAGATTTCGTTTGCGGGGCTGAGAAAGGTGAGGATAACCCAGACTTTGCTCGGTTTAAAATCTGTGTCCGTTGCTGATTTTAAATGAATCCACTGTTTATATTTCTAAGACCAAGGCAGAGACCTAAATCACAGATTTAACATCAGTGTCAGCCAAAACACCAGAGAACCTGCAGGTTGATTTAGCAGATTTTCTTTTTTTAACATATGTACACAAAGGTAAAAGGCCTGAATAAAAAATATAGAATAAACACCAGTTAAATTTAAAATAAACATGGCTATTGTTCAAAATATTACATCTTTTCTATCCTTGTACTCTTTGAAAAGTAGTTTCAGAAGCCTGACAGGGTAGCTAGCTAATTAGTCAGTTAGCCTGCTGTAGTTAATTATTTCACTGAGTCATATGCTAACTGTTTAACTTGGCGCAAACCATTGTTTCAAAATGAGTTAGATTAAAAAAAAAAAAATACAGATTGGCGTTGCTCCTTTTGTAGCAAAGCCATGACTGTGTTGTTCGTTACAAAAAAAAAAAATTGCAATTTTTTTTGTTTTTATTTTGTGGAACGTAATGGTTCAAGGGAAGGGGCAGCGCTAGTTTCCGCAAAACAACCCCACACTGTTTCTGGTATCTCATTAAGACCTTTCCATACTCCATGAGAAGTCACGAAGGTGGCTCTCATTCACGTGGTTGCGTGATGAAAATTGCTTCATTTTCGTTCGCATATAGCAGCTTCGTCCACCCCTTCGTGACACAAGGCCCTGGACGAGCTTTTTCTCACAGGAGTTTGCACCAAGTATCATGTGATTGGTCAGAAGTTGTTGTGGACGTGTTTATGCGGAAAAGCTGGTGAGCTTTAATGGAGTTAAATAACTTCTACTGCTCAGCTGAGAAGCAGCTGGAGGCTGTTGGCAAATCCAGCCGTCTTTACAGCTGTTCCAGCAAAACTTAGAAACCTCTGAGCTTAAAAAGACCTCAGAGACACAGGTGGCTCTTCGTGGCTGTGGTGGCTGGGAGGAAGTGCGCCTTGGCCGGGCTGAGTCGGGACATGTTCCCGTCCTTCGCTCATTATTAGCCATATTTGCAAATGCTAAACGGCGTGTACTGTCTCACTCTGTTTAATAAACACGTGTGGTCGCGGTAAGGGAACCAAAAATCTGTACAAGGACAGGAGAGTTGAGAAGCCGGCAGGAAGAAACACGTCTTAACGCTGTAGGAGGAGGGAGGAGCTTCCTGGGAGTTCTGATCAGTCTCGTGGACTGTGAAAGATGTGTGTGAAAACGAACGTCTTGCAACCACGTGACCGTGAACTGACTTCTTGACTTCTTATGGAGTATGCTGGAGCCTTTAGGCAGATTTTACACTGCAGGAATGGCACAACAACAAAAAAGTTAAATTTTTGAAACCAGGACTCTTTCAAACCATAGTATACCTTAACTGAGCATCACATTGAGCAGTCCGTTTCCTTTTTCTCCACAGAACAAATATTACTCTTGAATTTACCAGGAGTCTTGAGTTTTTTCAACACTAAAGGTGCTTGATGTGAAATGGCATGAACAAAGAAGAGTGGGGGGGTTGGGGTTGTTGTACTTCCCTACACAGATTGACACGTGCAACCAGAGCATTAATCATAAACTTTGGTCCATTATCGGCTCAACACGCTATTTTAAGCCTCTTCGCAATCGTATCCAGCTTATAATGGCCCGATCCGAGAGCCCGTTGTCCCTGTGCTGATGTGATATATAAACACACACACAATCCTGTTTGACAGCTGTGTGTGCTCCGAGACCCGGCTGTTCATATTTGGGGAAAGCAGCTACACATTTGCAAAGAAAAAAGGAAAAGTTTGTTGAACATAAGATGAGTTTTTCTCAGAGGAAATCAAATTATTCTGTTAACTAAATGTCAGCGAGAGAATTACTGTTTGATTCCAAGTTCAGCCAGTATTCCTCTCAAAACTGTTATTGCTTTTACTGTGGAAAGTTTGACCAGTAAAATTACTTTTCCTTCTAAGCTTTTTCCTGATGTTTTGTTGTATTTTCTTGTTTTCTGAAAGAATTTACCACTTGTACATAAATTCAGAACACGTCTCATTTTTCATTTTTGTCTGCAGCAGCCAGCTCCCCGTTTTTCTAATGTGAGAGAGAAAAACCAAATAGTCTTTCCTCATAATTTATTAAAGACAGAAGACAGAAATTGAACACATAAACTAAAAGCAAATCCACAGACTTGGACAGAATATTAAAGACAGGGTTTCCATGGGGTAGTAAAGGAAGTAAATTAAATGAGCTCAAATTAGGGCCATTAAAAGGAGGTAAAAGGTAACAAACAGAATTTGAGTTGGTAGAATATATTGAAGGGGTGATGAAAAATTTACTGACTTTTCCATTGATTCTGACTTTTTGTTTTAAATTTGTTTAACTATAAAATCTGTCTAAAACATAACTATATACGGCAGGACCTGAGCCGACGTTGATAGACTCGATTGGTTCTGCTGTCCGATCTGCTGTGAGCATGCGCGCTGTTGGAACCTCTTAATATGTTGAGACTAGCGAGTCATTTTGCGCCTCACTGTGGGAAAATGTAAGTTTTCACAACTTTGGCTCGATGAGCCGGCCTTCAAAGACTGGCTTAAGCCGGTCATGGGGAACGATCGAGAGGCGTTTTGTAAAGTGTGCAGAAAAAATATAAATTTGACCTGGAACAGCGATCAAATCCCACCGAGCATCCACCATTAACCAGCAGCGGATTCACGCGCTGGGGGAGCAGATCCCTATTTCCTTTGTCGGTGCTACACAGAGCAACGCAACTGCAACCTCAAGCTCAGCAACGAGCACAAGTATTGCTGCTGTTGCACCATATTCTGTGACCACCGTATGTTGTGACCGTAGGAGGCGCTGTTGCGTTTTTACACCATAACTTGGCCTCGAAGAAGAGCGTCTTACGCCAAGATCGTCAGCTTTGGAGGAGAGGAGGGGAGGAGGAAACAAACGCAAAAGGAAAAAGGAAAGAAGAAGCCGAGCAAACCAAGGTGTTAGTTGAACCAAACTGTTTCTGCTGATTCTCTTCTTCTTCCAAAGAATAAAAAGTATCATCTGACCACTAATATCATGGCTCTTATTGAAATCTAGACGCACAGAAGATGACGGCTCTTATCATATCTGGTGACCAAACTGTAACTTCTAGTAAAAGACTAAATATTTGAGCCAAACTGTTTCTGCTGCCTCTTTGCTTCCTCTAATAAATAAAAAGTAACATCTGACAACTGGCATCATACGTTACTCAGATTTGTACAAACAAATATCAATAAAAAAAAATACAAAACAATTGTTTTGTGCTTTTAATTACTTTAATATATATAAATACTTACAAAGAACTACTCACACGTGTTTATAATATAATATTAATTAATAAAGAAACAGTTTGGCTCAAATATTTAGTCTTTTATTAGAAGTTACAGTTTGATCACAATATATGATAAGAGCCGTCATCTTCTGTCAGCGTCTAGATTTCAATAAGTCATAATATTAGTGGTCAGATGTTTATTTACTTTAGTTTCTTGATGTTATTCCTGCTGATTATTTAGTTTGAGGATTTGCCGTGTTTTCTATATTCTATTAAGAATAAAACATTGGCTTGTGAAATTTGAATGTCATTGCATTTTGTTTATATTCTTAAAAAAACAAATTTCCTAAGTCTTCTGGAAATGCGTTTGGAATATTTCTGTGTGTGAGGTCTCAGTCAAGACAAAGTCACAGTTACACCTTCAGGTAAGTGGGATCAAGTTTAGTCATCTTACACGGGTCAGTGCTGTGAATCCAACGCTGCCCCAAAAAGGCTGCTGCTCCATTTTGTGTTGGTGGTAAAAATATTGTAGAAGTAGTGAAATAGGTAGTAGACAGGCCAATAAAACTTGGCATTGATTTATATTCCAAAACACATGGAACGTGCAGCGTTTTACCTTAAAACAATCTAAAGTATAAAAAAAAAGGTACATATGATTAATTTTAATGTTTGCGTGGAGCTGATTACGTCGTCATTTTACATGTTTTCTAGAAGCAACAAATAAAGCTAATAATGCTCTGTGAATTCTCCGTGCCATGGTGAAAATAAGACAAAAAATTCAAACTAAAGCCCCCCTTCGGTATGCAGGTAATTAAATTATAGTGTTGATCAAAGGAAGGCCTGGGAGAGTGTTTTCTTTTCTTTTCTTACATTTCCCCTCAATTTCCTCTGCATTCCTTTGAAGAACCATAGTGACTCACTCCCTTTGTTAGACAAAATATTCACTGATTGGTAAGCTTATGTAATGCTTAAGCTTGTTGGAAGCACACAGGAGAAACAGAGATATATGAATATATATTAACATTAAAAAAAATCAGTTCTGAAAGGACGCCATGCTTGTTGCTGGACCGTGCTGCTAAAATGAACTGATCCGATGCTTCCATCTTGTGGCGACACCGGAGATGCTGCGACTCCAGGAGCTTGTGGAGAGAAAACCTCCTGATGATAACAGACTGGTTGGTGAATAGGAGCAGGTCATAATCTTGTGTGTGTGATTTAACTGCTTTAATGTCACATTGATGATAAGTTTTTGACCAAAATGGCTACAACTCCATCCCTTCTCATCATAAGATGTTTAGACCTCTGGCATTAAATCTGGTGCGGGATTATGCCAGATTATGTGTAAAGAAAAAATGGACTTGATGTTTGTGTCCTTTCAGAGTGGGAGAGGGTAAATGAGATGTCTTTGAAAGCCTCACTGTAAGGTTTATTTGGACATTGTGTGCTTATTGGAAGCTACAGTAAAGTTTGGGATCCTTAAAGCATCTACAGCTACAGTTTTAGCAAAGTTTTGGTAAAAATGACGCAGAGAATCTGTTAGACTTCAGTAAGACAACAAAGACGTGATGGAACTTCTAAAATCTAAGGTGAACTCAAGAATTTAAACAAGTCAAAACTGTCTTTTGTGGTGATTTATTACAAAATTGCAAGCAACGGGCACAGGTTCATACAGAGTGTGAAGGTCTGATGAAGTTGTGACAAGATTATCAACAAAACAGGAGATATTTATTCACTCTACAGCCCTTAATCAGCACACTGTAACCCCCATAACCCAATCAGCTTCAGCCTCACTGTCCTGGTTAGTATATCTAACTGGAACATACTATCAGCCATGACACATTCAAACCCATGTATATGAATGTCCTTTGATAGCGAATGATATGGCAGTAAAATCAATCCCCATGATCTAATGTGACAAAGATAACAAAGTACTTCATGAAATAATTCATTCACAGATGTTAAAAGTGGCCTGAAAAAAACAAAAAACTTCTTGAAAACGTGTGGGAACCTTGATCGTAGGATCTTAGACATGCAACAGATTCTGTCCTTCAGTGGTTAGGAAGATGGCACCTCCAGGACCAATATATTCCTGCTAGAATAACTGTAATGTGACACTAAAGGTTGCTAAAATAGCGTTTGCGTAAGCCACTAGGACATCTTGAAGACTGGATGTATTTGAGAACAGCCGTCCACTTTGGTCTTTGCTCTGCTCTGACTAGAATCAAGAATTAAACATTTGTTTCTTTTAGTGTTCATAAATAAAAGTCAATATAGGAATTGTTCATTTGTTGCTCGCAGTCTTGTCAGCACCAGTTAAGGGTCTGTTTGAAGGCAGTGAATTTAGCAGGATTATTTAAACCTGGCTTGATTTAGTCACTCTCTTTCAGCCTGACTTGGCATAGTCCAGTTTTCTCCTCCTGTCTTGACTTACTAAATTCTATTTTTGTGAAATAGTCCTCAGAAACATGTATAAAGTGCCCTCAGATTGGACAGTAAAAACACATTGGCACTGTTTCCTGTCAGATTTGGGCGTATCGATCGATCGGACCGTACAGAAATTGAAATTGGCTCCCTGTTTGCCTGCTTGTTCTCTAGATTTGGCCTTGGATTCCCTGCAACGTGCCTCCTCGACGGCTGATGGACATGTCCAATTAGTGAGGGGGACTGACGTAAACGAACGGATCAATCCTGACTTGGATTGAATCAGACATCGCTGAGAAAATCAATAGTCTGTCTACAAATACAGAGACGGGATTGGAGGGGTTTGTCCCATTCGTTCTCTGCGTTTCTGTTTATCTTCTGGAATATTTTTAGGGGTTTTTATAGTAATGAAAATTTACTATTGATTAATAGTAAATAAAAACGTAAGAGAATTTTCTTGAGTAAAACCCAGCAGCAGTCTGTCTTTATTGGGCAGCACGATATTTGGAAAACGATTGCGACGTTATCATTGACGGTACAATAAACCCACATTTTTCTCGCTTTTCATTCTTGTTCCTCATGACAACCCTAATCGTGTGCTTTAGCATTTGGCATTGGGCATTTAAAGGTCTTATCTCACTGGGCTCCGATTGGTAGCGACAAATTATGAACGGTGCAAACGAGGGCGTTTCCAAAACGTAATGAAGCGTTCGCTGGGGGCGCTTCTCCGTTGCCTAAGGTGAGTCGCAGGGCCTCCCTCTCGTGTCCCTGGATTTCACAAGACAATTTTTTCAATCAAAAAAGTCCCTGTGGGAGTCTGGAACCCACCTCGAACCATTCTCAATTTAGTTTCCATAATTCTAGAGCATTTTGTTTATGCAGACTCTTAACAGATTTTTTTGTGTTGATTGCCTGTGGCAGCCATCTTAAATTGGATTGAGGAGTTGTAGATGTACATGGAGTGATTACTTTCTGAAAGTTTCGGTCAAATAAATCCAGCGCTTCACAAGATATTTTGCTAACAAACAGTGTTGACTGAGTTTAAAGTCTAAGCAAAGGTGTTGTGTAAGCTGTAGAGCTCAAAGGGCGTGTTGGGAATGACTCTCAGCTACTACCACACCAAATTTTAGCTCAGTATCTGTAAAATTGGCTGAATTTGCTAATATCACCCATGTGCCTTTAGGCATGAAAAGGTTTCTTACATATCTTAACACCAAAAAAAGCATCCAAATGTAATTCCTATTTGCAGAGAAGGCCTGGAGTTCTTACAGATTGTTTTTCCCCCCCAAATACCAAATTGAAATGATATTTTATTCAGTTTATTAATTTCACAAACAACAAACTGCTGCTGACTTGCTGTTCCACCACTCACCAGTAGATGGCGGCGAATCCTGAAGAGACGATATTCTCTCTGCTGCTTGGAAGAGGAAGAAGAACCAAATTTTTCAACAGGTGTGTCCAAGCTACATAAAGGTGAGTAGGGTGCTAAACTTTACCATAAAATGCTCACCTTATTTACTGAAAATGTTCACAAATGAGGAACTAAGGGAACAGTCCTCAGTGTAGCACTTCAGTTAACCGGGATGCAAGTTTTAAAATGATTTTAAACCAAGTGTGGCAACTTGTTGTCCGTTCCTGATGGTGACTGATTTAATGAGAAACGAGCATTTTCTCATGCATGAGGCGGCCATGTTCAGGAGGAAGTCAAAACACCAACTTTAGAGGTTTTTGATTCCGGTTGATGTTTCAATACAGGTGATTAACACCAAAACATATGATAGGAAACGCATTAAATGCTAAGTTTTAGCATGTGCTTAACGTTAGCACATGCTAAAGAAGTTAGCACGTGCTAATGAGGTTAGCACATGCTAATGAGGTTAGCACATGCTAATGAGGTGTGTTGGACACAGTGATTCACAATTCATTAATACAGTTGAACACGTGGCTCAAAGATTGATGCAAAACTCTGTTTTTTTGTGCAGAAACTGGAATTTTGTAGAAAACTGATGTAGACCCAAAAGAAGTGCTGTGAAATATTTAGACAATTATAGGTTTTTATTTTAGAAAGATGCTGTGTTCAAAGTTTGGACTGAAAGTTTAGTTTAACTTTTACTTTA
>JAOXNZ010000074.1:4760516-4773824 GCA_028566095.1 Kryptolebias brasiliensis
TTACAGAACATCTCAGCTTTAAAAGCTCAAACTCCACTCTCTGTTTGAACAGAAGAGAAACGTCTTCAACTACAGAATAAAAGTTCAGATGCTTTTGTTTTTAACCTTTATTGGATTTGTTATTGATATAAAAATATAAACAATCTATGTCTGATTAAACAAATGTCATAGTCTGAACCTGCTGTTGATTAGTTTAAGTTCTGGTGTGAGAGTTTATAAAAGCTACTCTGAAGCGCAAGTTAACATTAGCATCTGGTTAGCTTCAAGTTAGCAATGTTAGCTCTCTCCTGCCGTCTTTATGTTGATTTGCAGTGTCGTATACTGAAGTCATGAGAACGATCTGGGGGTAATTGGTTCTCACCGTTCCACGTTCCGAACTTGGTCGTTACGACTGTTGTTTTATCGGCCATGACGGTCCTGGTTATCATCAGAATCCGAATCTGAAGAGTTTTTTAATCTGATTCCAGAGATCCAGCCGTCTGTTCAGGTTCATACTGATATGGTTGTAGATCCATTACTCCCGCAAAGTCTTCCGGCATTTCTTCGTGTTCAAAAAAGGCTTCATCTTCCATTTCCACTAGTAAACAACCGGACAGTAGCGGCGTTCTTGGCCAGCCGTGGCACAGGGTCATGAACCCAGGATGGAACTATGCCCCACAAATCACCCACTTCGGAAATTGAGTTAAACGCTAAAAACAGTTTAACTTTTAGGTCAGATAAATGGGTCCCTGGAATGTTGTGTGGATGTGTTTGATTAAATAACATTCATGAAATGTCAATTGTTTTAGATTTGATTTCAGTTCAGCTTTAAAGGAAACAGTTCAGTGATACGGCAGAGAAGATGGACCAATAAATCACCTATTGTGCTGGCCCCGTCCCATACAGATGAGAGGTTTTATTATTTAAACTGATATCGCAGAGCCGAAGGAGGTGCTGAGTAGAACTCAACCTGGTCTGTTGTGGTTCGTCATCTATTCTAAATCCAGCAGCTGGCTGGTCATACAAATCAACTATCAGCACTACATGACTCCCTCGAGCCATGCTGCTGTCTTAGCTTTCATGTATCGACACTTAGGACTCTGTTACCACCTCACTTGGCCGCTCAGAGGCATAACAGTGGTGGGTTAGACTTCAGCCTCTTTCCAATATGGCACCTTGGTTCTTTCAAAAACCACACAGACAGGAAAAGCACAAAGAAGATGGACAACAAATCAGTTTTTATCCTCTGAGCATACAGTCCAAGAATCTTGGGGTGGGATTTGGAGTATATTTGAAAAACAAGCAAATATTGACCAACAAATTCAAAGAGAATGTTTGCTTGAAATGCCCATCTCTGTTGAATATCCAGACACTTTGACTAACCATTGTCCAATCCCATTTCTAAAGAGGTTCTCCAAATGTTCACTGCACTCTAGTTTCTCAGTTATCTTAAGAAGTTCTATCACTGATGTTTTTGGCTATCCATAGTGTTTAGCTTTCCGTCACAGCTTATGATGATTAATTAGCTTGTGTTTTAACTTGCAAATTACACCAAAATGCCTTCTGATTACCATTAAAGGGGTCCCGTAGTTAATGTTGTGTAAATGTGTTAAATAGCATTTAAGCACCAGTACATTTTGATCAACTCCTTTCTAAATCCACCGAGAATTTTGCCATACCAATAGGAGGTTGATTTAGCCCATTAATATATTTCTGGAGGATGTTTTATCTTAACATAAAGATGTAAAGAGAAGGGGCGAGCCATCAAGACTCTCTGAATTAGTTACCTATTAGGTTGTGTTGGGGCTGACTCCCGCTGCTTGTATCCGTTTTACTTCACGTCATCCTGCCCTGTGGTGCTAATAAGCACTCTCTTCTAAGAATCTCATCTGCTGCTGGGTAGATTTCACTGAGCAGCCTTCTGCCTCTGTTTACACTGCCTTCTTGTTATGTTTGTGTGTGTTTAATTTGAACTTTTGTGACGTTAGCGGGTGATTAAATCAATTTGTAATCTGTCAAACTGAGCCAAGTTAAAGCTTTCGGCATACAGTGATGCTGAAACACTGTCTTGTTAACACCTGTTCTCCTGCGTGTGACCGTGTTAGGGTGTGACGGAGGTTCACTTGGGAAAAGTTTGAATTTGTGTGAAACAGATGCTGCAGAGGAGCTGGGGGGGTGGGGGGAGGTCGAAGGCGCATAGTGTAATCAGGAAAACAAAATTCTTGAATATGCATAGGGTTACTAACTGACTGTACAAGCAGCTTTCACTGTAGACTTGTGAAAACTTGTTAGTACAATGGTTGAAATGTCTGGAAGGCTTACTTGTTAATGAGTAATTTTTATAGAGAACAAACTAGTTTTACAGATACAAGATCCAATACATGCACTTCTTATAAAGCCGTATATCACTTTTTAACTACATTCTCAGTCGAGAATTATTTTTGACAAAAGCTCACTGTTTAGGTTGTCTCTGAGGGGGCAGCCACTGTCCCCTCATGTATTAATCTGTGGGACACATCCCCCTGGTGATATTCCAGGGAGAGGAATGTGATGGTGAGAAGACTTCGAAATGTTGCATGAACCTTTATTTAAGATTTAAGTTGGCTTAAAGGCCTTTTTAATTTGAAAGGTCCTCATTGCTCATCAGTGGAAGCATAAATAATACTGCTGTTTTGAAAGTTTATGATAAAGTTGATCTAAGATTAAAGTTTGATTATGGAGTGAAATTAAATATCTGAGAGGACTCATGACTCATTTTCCCACTTCACCATTTCTGTCACCAGTTTCCCCTGTCTCCAAAAGGAGCGTACACATGGGTCAGAATTGGCGTGAGGGACCGCACATTTTCCAGTCAAGTTTGTTTTATAGATCACAATCTTTGTGTGGAAAGTGACATACGCAAGTTTCAGGCTCCGTTTTGTGCGTACCCCAGTTTTATAAATGAGACCCCTGGTGACCACGACAAGACTTAGACATGATACAGGTGGTACATAAACACGTGTGTGGAGGAGCGCTGATTTTTGAAAGACCACACAAGAGTACTGTCTTAGAAGGGGTAAAACATTGAGACATATTACTGACAGCACTGTGGCATCATGGTTTACCGAATCACTACGAGACATGACCTGAAGTCAAACCCTATGGCTCCCCACATGACGATGTGACGATTAATGGACACCAAATCTGAGAAAGTTAACACTGACAAGCTGATGTTAACTTGCAGAGGTATAGTGAGCCTGCATCAGTCTGTTTATTTTATCCTTTCCAGCTTGTTAGAAATGTAATTTTAAAATGGCGCTATGAGGGAGATCGGACGGAGTATGGGGGAGTTGTCTGCCGGAGACTCTCCAGCTTCGCTGCCGCCTCTCGCTCTAACGTGCTTCAAATATGACGATAATTTTTTAAGAAAAAAATTGTGTCGTGAGTTATTTATCATAACTCTAGTTTGCCTTGGCCTAGCCAGACAGTTTACAAACTGTTGTAAAGCTTGAAGTCTGGACTTTTGAGACAAATTAAAATGGAGAGGTGGAGACGGCGGATCTTTCCCACTAGAGTGATTTAAATCGGACTCCAGAGGGTTAAACAACTGACTCACACTCTATTTTTATTAACCATGAAACAGACTGATGTCAGAAGTAATTTCCCGTGGGTTTCTCCACAACTTTGTAGAGAAACACAATGTTCTTGTTGGTCGTTGTACAGAGATTAATCGCCAAACATGATAGAATTGCTACTCTTCATCAGTCCATGCCTCCCATTACTGCACCTCTCCAAATGCAGTCATTTCTGCTCTGGTGTTGATGGCAGCTTACGCATGGGACGGTGAACCCATAGTCTGGCTAATGCCAATTGTTGAAACACAGTCCAGGATGGCATGGCGTTTAAAGAGTCTAATACTTGTGTCCAGATGACAGACACAGGTCTCACTGGGTTCTGTAAAGCTGGGCACACAATACAACAGTTCTCCCTTAGTGTGGTCTGTCTCAGGTAACAGGGCATTCACACACCTTGTGAAGGTTCCGGACTGTTGAACTCTCCAGTAACTGCCTGATAACACTTTCGCCCCTCTCGTGATGGTAGCTTTTATGTCCTCTGGTGCTCAACCTAGATTTGCCAGCTCCTTGCAAACTGAATCTTTACTCACCCATCGCTGATCGGCATGTGGACTAAATTACGTTCAGATCAGGCCGTTCTTTCTGGGTGGGTATATGGCCACTGAACTCACATTTCATAATATCGATTTGAGGATTGGCAGCAGAAGTGTTCGTAAACACTTTCGCACACATGATCTCACTTTCCACTGGATGGCATGAAAGATGGCCTCCTGACCACCTCCACCTCCAAACCAGCTATTAGAGCAGATAAACGTCCGACGTGCGCTGTAACGTGCCACATCTTCTTATCTTCATCCATCTTTCTTCTTCTCGGTCATCCCTCTGCTGTACTGGTCCTCTCCCTGCCCCCCACCCCCCGTCTTTCTGTCCTTCCATATGGCTCTCTCTCAGCATGGACAGACTGGGAGGCTCTGATGGTGAGCTGGCAGTGTTTGTGTTGCTGTCACTGCACTCAGCTTTGCACCGTTTGCAGCACAAATGCTTCTGTAAGCGTTTCATTTTGTTGTCTGCTTTCTTCTTCTTTTTTTTTAATTTGCTGCTTGTTTTAAATGTTTAATTTAAATTCATTTTAAGATTTTTTTTTTATTAAAGACCTTGAAGTAAAGCATATCACGTGCTGCCTTTCATGCCAGATTTCTAGCTGTTTTTGGTCAAACCTTGAAAATATTATTGTTCCCCTGTGATATTATATCTCTCGTGATCTTGCATAATCTGTTATTGCTTGGAGTATGTGGTGTGATTGTCTCTCAGCTACTACCACACCAAATTGTAGCTCAATATCTGTAAAACTCACTGAGGTATAGCCATTTTTGTGTAGGCCAGTGTAGATTAGCTGTAGCTGCCATTCTAAAATGGGTTGACTCCAAAAGTGAATCAGTTGTAAATGAGCAGCCAATGATTACCTTTTGAAAGTTTCATTAAAATCTGTTCAGTGGTTCATGAGATATTTTGCTAACAGACAAACAGGGTTGACTCCAACAGTTAATGCCAAGGTTTACACAGAGATGTATGGCAATGGGTTGTGCTCAAAGTATGTTTGGGACAATGGTCAGCTACGTCCACATCAAATATTAGGTCAGTATCTGTAAAATTGGCTGAGTTGTTGCAATTTTTGTGTTTTCTAAGGTCACTTGGTTGTGGTAGCCATCTTGAATTGAGGTGACTCCAAAAGTGAATCAGTTGTAGATGTGCAGCCATTGATTACTTTGTAAAAGTTTTGTTAAAATCCATCCAGTGGTTTGTGAGATATTTTGCTAACAAACGGACGAGTTGATTCCAATAGTTAATGGTGATGTTTTAAACATGAACATTGTGCAATCAGTTCGAGCTCAGAGTTAAGTCGGGGATCAGTCTCAGCTACCACCACACCAAATTTTAGAACAAAATCCGTCAAATTGACTGCGTTGTAGCCATTTTCGTTTTTGCTTTGCTGTAATGGTCGTCTCGATTCGAGTTGACTAAAGTAAATCTGTTGGAGACGTCAACCCAATGATGACTTTCTGAAAGTTTCATTCAAATCCGTCTAGCTGTTGATGAAATCTTTTACTAATGGTACAGATAAACACACACAGCTATGGGCAAAAAACAGAATTGCGCCGTCTTTGCTTTTGGTGACGGGCAATGTTTATCTCCTAAGCCTTGTGGGAAAAAACTCTAGTCTTGGAAACAGACAGACCCACAACATTATATCTCAATGTTTGCTGTGACACATTTTAATCACTGTGTGTACTGTTGTTAGCAAATAAAGTGCACTCATTAGTGCTAAAGTTCATGCTATGTATTTAAAAAATGGGTGGGTTTCATCTCACACGCCTCATCGGATTAACCAGAATCTGCATGCTTCCTCGCCTGCAAGTGGTTTCCATAGTGACTAATGTAAACATATGGACAGGATCCTGACATCCCAGTAGTGGTTGGGGCTGTTGCCATGGCAAATCCATACCTCTGTGGTTTTGTCTGCTGGTTTATTTTTGTTGTTAGTGTGATGTAATCGTAAAAGAAAAGCTGATACGAGGAGTCATCTGAATAATATTCACATCTTGAGCTTCTCTAGATATTTTTCCATCTGCCTCTGGGGGATTTAATTTCATCAATGGTTTGTCGCAGAAAAACAACTGTGCAAGAAAATGAAATGGAGCAAGGTCAAAAAGAGACATTAGACATCCATTCCAATAAATGATGCTGTTACCAAAAATGATGCTGTAATGCTTGTGATTTTAAAGCATGACAGTCACCTCACCCATCCTGTAAGTTCATTTATGGAAGTGTTTGAGGGGGAAAAACAAAACCTACAACATGTGAGTGCCAAACAGCCATCTGGATCTGTTTGAGCTTCTTCTACCTGATCCACACCTCACCAAAAATGGCTCCATCCATCCAACCGTCCATCCGTCCATCCTCTTATTCAAGGTCAAGTTGCAGACGCAGGAGGAGAACCGGTACATCCCTTCCCCCAGTGACACTCTCCAGCTCCTCATTGGGGTTCCCAAAGTGCTCCCAGGCCTGAGAGAACATACAGCTCTGGAACAAGTTATTGGAGCACTTCTGTTTTTTCTGAACTCAGCATATCTACATGTTTGACAGCCATTCAATTCAGTTTATTTATATAGCACCAAGTCACAACAAAAGTCGTCTCAGGGCGCTGTACAAAAACATGCACAGACATTATAAAAGCCAATTAGTAAAAGTTATCCATCTAAGGAAGCCAGCAGGTTGAGCTGAATCTTCACTTTGTCTCAGTCTCTCATCCTGAGCAACTTATTGGTGACAGTGGAAAGGAAAAACTCCCAGAACCAGAACCAGAACCAGAACCAGGCTCAGGACGAGCCGCCACCTGCTTCAGCCGGCTGGGGTTTGAGAGGACAGGAAAGAGATGCAGACAAACACAAAATGACGGGTCCAGGTGTAGTTTCTATAGAATAAAAGACAAAGAAAAACACATGTTAATGATAATACTTACAGTAGAGAGAGTAAAGACAGCAGCAGAGTGAGGAAATGTGGACAGTTTGTCCTCCAGCAGTCTAAGCCTTTGGCATCAGAACTAAGGGATAGCTCAGGAAACCCAAGCCAACCCTAACTATAGGATTTATCAAAAAGGAAAGTCTTAAGCCGAGTCTTAAATGTAGACAGGGGGTCAGCCTCACCGATAGAAACTGGAAGTTGGTTCCACAGTAGAGGAACCTGATGACTGAAAGCATAGACATAATAAAGAGTAGATGCCTCATGGATCGCTATTGCCTATTGGCGCTGACGAGCTGTAGGGCCGCCATCTTGGAACGGTCACCCCCTGGACTTAATTTAATCTGTTTGGCAGGCGCAATGAAATATCTGTGTGTTTAATCAACCATAACTCACTGAATACTAAACTCATTTTCACGCTTTTTTCCCCCTGTAAATCTTAAGCATACAGCCTATAAAGCTGAACACATGGTTCAGCGTATTTAAATATTCTTGGTGGGGTTAACACTAATAGAATATTCTATGTATGACAAGTTTTGCAAAACACACAGCCACTGATACATTTATATATATATATATACATACATACATTATAATATCTCTATCTTATTTATACACACATTATCTATATCTATCTATATGCACATGTACAAACTATTTACATACACATATCTCTATCCACCCACACACTTATCTGTTGTGACACAACCATATTTGCACATGTACATGAAAGTTTTACATAAGCTAAAACCCCTGAAACAGGATAGTTTTGCAGAGCTCTTTTCTTGTGCTGCCTTTCTGCAGGTCAAGAGAGGTGACTATGGCAATGTGGTGCATCGTTATCTTCAGAAACAAGATGATCCCCCGAGCCCTGACGTCAACAGTCCATCAATTTGAACACAAATAAGCTGCGCGGTGCTGAGGCATTTCTGCTCTTTTGGTTTAACCAAATACGAAGGATGACCGCTCCAAGATGACGGCCGTATTTCCTGCACCCCTGCAGCCAGTGTGGGGTCTACTCTTTATTATGTCTATGACTGAAAGCTCTGTGTCCCATTCTACTTTTAGAAACTCTAGGAACAGTGTCTTTGGAATTCCAACACAAGCAACACCTCATTCTACTTAAGGAGGTCCTGCTTAGGTGACCTGAACCCAAACTTATTTAACAAGGAAAAGTCTAAAAACCACTTCTGTGGTCATCATTAGCCTCTTGCAATAGAACCAGCTCGATGGTAAAAAACAGTGCTAGTAGTAACATATGTAATTAGAATTTTAAAAAAAACTATGTACCAAACCTAAAGAGGTGAAAAGAAAGGTTCAGTTTGGGCTTTACTAGCAGAGGGATAAGGTGGGCGTCAGGTTCTCAGTGGGGTTCAGGTGTGAATGAAGGACCATCAGATCAAGATCATTGAAAACCTTGAGAATGTGACCAAGAGGAAGATGGACAGTCTCAAGCCATGAAACAGAGCTGAGCTAATGGAATTTCTGCACCAGGAGTGGCAAAAAAGTCCCCCAATAGCAACGTGAAGGACTGGTGGAGAGTCTGTCAGGATAAATAAAAGCTTCCTAAGTTAAAAAAGGGTGGATGGTGTGGAGGCTGTACTCCGATCTCCCCCTGGATGATGGTGCTCCTCACCAGACATTTAAAACTGAACCCAGCCGCTCTACAGACAGAGCTCATTTCAGCTGCTTGTAACCAGGAGCAAGTTTTTTTTTTTTTTTTGGTCACGATTCATATGAGAGGACCAGTAATCAAGGAGCTAAGGCTAACCTCAGGTGCCAATAACTCACATTTTTAATCCGATCTAAGATGCGTTCTTAGCCTTAAAAAAATGAATGGAGTTGTTTGCTTGATAAATTGTTCAAACCTTCACAAGAACACCTCCGAGCCTCTAACGTGGCTGTGTGTTTCGGTGTTGGATACAAATCTCAACACTAGCGTCCAGAAATATAATCCTTAACGGTTTAGGTCATGATAAGCATTTGTTTGCATTAATCTGTCTGCATGGCCGATCTGTTGTCCTGGCAGTGGAGCAGAGCACAGCGGGGTGGATTACATCGTCAGGACTTTTTCTTTTTTTCTTTTTTTTGTGCGAGTTGTCCTAACTGTGTCAAAATCAGGTTTAAAGACTTTTCTTTCACTGCACTCCCCTTTTTGTCTACATCTTCTGCTTTCTAAGCCGCTCTTAGACTATAATTGGCTCTTAATTGCTGCCGTGGCAACAGTGTTTTTTTAAGCCCTGCAACAAAACCAATATAGCGTGCACACACACAGAACGAATCTTTCTTCCCCTCATGTCACTCTGTTTATGCTGTTGACACAAAGACTAGTTAGGGCAGTGCAGTTCGCCAAAAAAATCAGGCATACACTTCTCGTGTGACGTGTGTTTGTATTTTACCCGCCTCATTTTTCTGCTCCATTGCATTTACACTCCAGCCGTAATAAATCCTCATCCATCACGCCTTACCTCCTGTTGCCATAGCAATTCAGATCAGCAGCTTTTCACCTGTGGGCTGGAACAGCGCTGCTGGTCACGAGATCATTTTAATCTAGTTCGGTTTAAAAAAAAAAAAAAAACAACTCCACAGAAAGGTTGCACTGCATTTTACTGTCTGGTTTCCTGTGCTCTTTCTTTTCCCCATCCTGTGGAATAAATACCTTCAAGTTAAAAGCCTTCAGAGTTTATTTTGTGAGGCTACTAAAGCTACATAAAAGAAATGCAGTATGTACATCTGCATCTTCTGGGAATTTCTCTCAGGAAATGCCTTCAGGTTTGTGAGGTTTTGTGTTTCGTAATTTGACTTAATAATCCAAGGAAGCAGCTCAATTAATCTGGAGGTAGATGAGAAACGATAAGTTGCTGGCTGCTTACAATATCAGTAAAAGAAAACAACCGCTAACAAATTGCCCATCAAGCTCAAGCCTGTAAAAGTCAGCGCCCTTCAGTTTTTTTGAGTGGCATTCCTGTGGTCAGGTGGAAAAAAATAAAAATCTTTCGTCTGTGCTTGTTTTATATTAACTTTTTTTAAAACACTTATAAATATAAATAAAGAATACTTTTTTCCCCTGCAGTTCAATTAATTTTAAACAATAGTTTGCTTTCAAGTTGTATAATCAGGCGGATGAAAGTTTTCTGCGCAGGCTGAGCTCTCCCTTAGAGAGCCGCTGCTCCTCCACATCAACAGGAGCCAGTTGAGGTGGTTTGGGCATCTGGTAAGGATGCCCCCCGAACGGTGTTCTGGGATTAGACCCCAGGGAAGACCCAGGGCACTATGTCTCTTGGCTGGCCTGGGAACGCCTTGAAATGCTCCTGGAAAAGGTGGTTGTGGAAAGAGATGTCTGGGCCTCCCTGCTCAAGCTGCTGCCCCCGCAACCTGACTCTGGAACCAGCAGCAGATATTGGATGAATAGTTGGATTTAGTAAATAAGTAAATATATATTGATTCTGTTCTGGTTCTGCTTTGCTGCATCTGACACAGGAGGTCTTGAATCTGTTCAGAGTCCAATGAAATCTCAGGACTATCAAGGCATTCTGGAGTTAAATGTGCTGCTCAGTGTCAGAAATGTTGGTGTCAGTCTCAGATCATGGCTCCTCCAACAGGATAATGACCCAAAACTCACAGCTAAAAACACCAAGAACAGCTCAGAACCAAACATTGGACTCTTCTGAAGTGGCCTTCTGAGCCCTGATCTAAATCCTGTTGAACATCTGTGGAAGGAGCTGAAACATCTGGAGAAGGATCCCTTCAAACCTGAGACAGCTGGAGCTGTTTGTTCATGAGGAGTGGACCAAAATACCTGAGGACAGGTGGAGACGTCTCAGAGTTACAGAAATCACTTTGTCACAAAAATTTAAGTTAAGGTACCATCGTTTGTGTCAATGCTAGTTTCATTAGTTAGATTTTTTTTTAATTAACATATGAAGCAAACAGGTTTTTAACTCAAAGCCCATCATTTCCGGATAGAAATTTGAGTTTCCTCAACTTTTCTTGTTTAGTGACAGTCATGTGATTTCATTTGCTCAGGTATTTTCTCAGGTTTGACCTCTCCACAGGCTGACTTCTGTTTGAAGAGGGAGAGCATAATGGAGGCAGAGAAACTTGCAGAATATTACCCTAAAGGCTAAAGAGAAGCTGGGCAGCTTAAAATGAATTACGCTAACAGGAGAAAAGGTCAGGCCACTGTTCAATATATGTTTGGTAAAATTGCAAAAAAGACAAAAATGCCAAGTGTTAAGATTTTTAAACCTTATTTTAAAAAGACAGTATCCCTCCTAGAAGCAGAGATCTTTTCAAGCTCTCTGGTGTCGTCTGAACTCGCCATTCTTGCTTTGCTTTGGTGCAGAGTGCTTTAGATCTGCTCCTTTTCAGCTGTGCTAGCAAAAAGCAATAATATAAAAAGAAGGAAACGTCCACTCTCCTCCTAGATGACTGTTGATCACCTGTGACTAATGTATTTATGTCTGATTGCACCAATCCCTGACGTCAGTGTTGTGGCAAAAAACAAAAAAAAGGCTTTTAATGGTGGAAACAAAACATAACTCCATCAATCCAACGCACCTAATTGCAAACTACACAGTTTCTTCCTCCGACTCTACCTTCTCTAATCTTCCCCGGGTTTCCCCAACGTTTTGTTTCCCGTTTACATCCTCTGCATTCATGTTCTGGGAAACAACCCGTCTCCTTCTTTATCTTCACATCAATGGTGCCCTGTTCAACCAGATTACTTTGTATTCCATGCACATGAAATAATAGGGGGTGTCTGCGTGTGTTTTATTGTGTGTGTATGGGGCCTGCCCAGTAATGACGTTATCTTTGAGCTGTGTAATTGTCCTTGTCCACGCTCGGTCATTATCAGATGCTCTGCTGCGTGGATGTGAGCGTGCACGAGTCCATTCAGAAGCGACCACTTCTGCTTTGATTAAACCGCTAATTATTGATCGGGCAGGAGCGGACCTGCAGAGCTGACATCCCTCTGTGTGGGTGTGGGAGAGAGAGAGACAGAAAGAATGAGAATAAAACAGATCTGTATGAATCCAGAGAGCCGATTGTTTTGCAGGTGTCTTTTCGGTAACACCCCGTCAGTTTTCCCGTTTTGTTAGACATTTGTTTATTCAGTTAGAACTCATTAGAGAAGTATAAGTGGGACGGATGCATTTAGATTAAATATTAGATGAAATTTGAACAGGAAAAAACAAACATAACTGGTAAAGGATGTACAGATTAAATGTTTGTTTGTTCCTGGTTTTTGAAACGGGTGTATTGTATTCTCTTTTGATGAATTATTCTCTTTACTTTTGTTTCAGAGCTTAAGGTTTAGTTTTAGTTCGACTGCGTTTGAGTATTCGCTCGCCTCCCTTCACACACATAATAATAATACATTTTATTTGTATAGAGCTTTTCTAAACACTCAAAGACGTTTTACAGGGATCAAGTAAAATTACAAACAGAACAATAAATGCAAATAAAATCCTAAAATGAACGCATAAAATACAGAGCACATTAAAAGATAAAAGAATGAATATTAATACATGAACTTGAGTTCATCCCATTCTTAATCCATAGGGTTTAATATGATGTTGTCCCACCCTTTCAGATATAACAGCTTCTACTCTTCTGGGAAGACTTTCCACAGGTTCAGGAGTGTTTATGGGAATTTTTGACCATTCTTCCAGAAGCACATTTTTGAGGTCAGACACTGATGTTGGACACAAGGCCTGGTTCACAGTCTCTGCTCTAATTCATCCCAAAGATGTTCTATCAGGTTGAGGCCACGAAAGTTCTTCCTCACCAAACTCGCTCATCCATGTCTTTATGGACCTTGCTTTGTGCTCTGTTGTGCAGTCATGTTGGAACAGGAAGGGACCATCCCCAAACTGTTCCCACAAAGATGGGAGCATGAAATTATCCAAAATGTTTGGAAATGCTGAAAAGTGGCGGCATGTTTTACATCACTGCATCTGACGCTTTGCACTTGGTGATGGAAGGCTTGGATGCAGCTGCTCAGCCATAGAAACCCATCCCATGAAGCTCTCTACACCCTGTTCTTAAGCTAATCTGAAGGCCACGTGAAGTGGGCTCCTGAAAGCGACCCATTCTTTCACTAATGTTTGTAGAAGCAGTCTGCATGTCAAGGTGGGTGATTTTACACATCTGTGGCCATGGAAGGGATTGGAACGCCTGAGTTCATTGATTTGGATGGATGAGTGAATACGTTTGTCAATATAGTGTAGCTGCTGTCAAAATGCGATCAAAT
>JAOXNZ010000074.1:4787747-4804502 GCA_028566095.1 Kryptolebias brasiliensis
TGACAATTTTTCTGGGATGCAAAAAGCTAAATAACACCTCGTTAAAGATTTGTTAGCTACACTTGCTGTTAGCCGGTCCTTTCCCTGAAACCAGGTCACAGAAAAACTTTGATTTTGCCGCTTTTCCTTTTTTGAATATCCTTTGGTCCATCCGCCCTCGACCTCCTCACGTCCGGTTTTTCCCCAAAAAAGACATTAAAGAAAACAGGTGAGAAACTAAATAATCCGCCTCTTTTATGTTAATCTTGCTCGCCATCGTAACTACTTAGTCTACGCCAAACCACACCCACATCCACTCGCGCTCGAGGCACGTTATTGTACTTCCACCCTCATTGGCTGAGGCCTGTGGCTTTGGGACTAAATTAGCCCAAATGAGCAGAAAACCGAAGGGGGCAGGGCAAGACATCTGTCAATCATCCTGTCCCACAAAAGACATTAAATGAACGGGTCTGTGAAAAGTTAGCCATTTGGAAAGACTCTGTTTTGTTGAAATTTTCACAAAATGTGATACGATATTTTAAATTTGTGTTTATTAGATATTTTAACATTTTTATTGTAAACACCAGGGAGGGCTTAGCCCGACTAGCCCACTTATACCAGCCGTCCCTGCTGCCGATGTTGTGGTGAGACTGACGGCTCAAAGCTACATTATGTTGTGAAAAGTATTCACTCGTCTCCCTTCACACGCATATAAATTTGAGTGACATCCCGTTCTTAAACCATAGGGTTTAATATGATGTTGGTCCACCCTTTGCAGCTATAACAGCTTCAACTCTTCTGGGAAGACTTTCCACAGGTTTAGGAGTGTTTTTGAGTATTTTTGACCATTCTTCCAGAAGCACATTTTTGAGGTCAGACACTGATGTTGGACAGAAGGCCTGGCTCACAGTCTCTGCTCTAATTCATCCCAAAGGTGTTCAGTCGGGGTGAGGTCAGGACTTTGTTCAGGTTAGTCAAGATCTTCCACACCAAACTCCCTCGTCCATGTCTTTATGGACCTTGCTTTGTGCTCTGGTGTGCAGTCATGTTGGAACAGGAAGAGGTCATCCCCAAACTGTTCCCATAAAGTTGGGAGCATGAAATTGTCCAAAATGTCTTGGTATGCTGAAGCATTAGGAGTTCCTTTCACTGGAACTAAGCAGCCGAGTCCAACTCCTGAAAAACAACCCCACACCATAATCCTCCCTCCTTACGCACACACACCTGAGTCGGGTACTGAACGGAAAATGAGTTTTCACTCAGATGGCGTGTGATTCAACAATCCAACATGATTTAATTCAAAGGAAATACAGAGATGGAAATCGAGAGAAAAGCTCAGTCAGTGTGCAGCCAACCACAGATGTGTAGAGCAGGACCCGTGTAACCGAGGGAGGGGTGTAGTCATGAATGAGAACAGCGAACTGCAGCCTCACGCCTGAAATGGAAGAAAGGCTTTTTGTGAATGCAGTCTGACTCAGCTCTGCCGTTACCCTCAGACTGTTGTCTGCAAGCCCTTTATTATCCCAGGCAGGGCTTAAATATACACATTAACCTGCACTCACGTCCGTGTGTGTCACGTCTTAGCTCTGCGGCTCGATGCTTGCCTGCCCTCATAGAGCTTCGTACACTCCTGAGTAAGTGTTCAACGCTCACCTGAACACCTGCTGTGTGTTTGTGTGTCAGAGCCGGGGAATTACCTGGATTTAAAATGCAGAAGATAAATAAACCAAACACCCCCACAGATTTAATTGTGTTCTTACATGATATAAAGCATGAGGATAATAAATCTGCACGTCTACACACACACATATCTATGAACCACCCTCATCATGCTGCTGTAACTATGGAGAGGTGAGAGGAGAAGCAAGAGAAATGAGCAGAAGGTGTGATGGGAGAAAAGATGGAGGATAAAAAAGATTATCGATTCATGTTTTTGACAAGTTTGTGCTGGCAGGGAAGTGGAAGTATGAATTCACAAAACGGTCTCAGTTTAAGCTCTAAATACTGTTTGCTTTTTCCTGCTGCAAACCAAAACATCCCCGGAGTTACTCATTCACTGTGCATCTCAAGCATGAGACTTCACCGGGAAGCAACGTTTCTGCAGTTCAGGAGCAAATCTTAGGAATAAATGTCATTTAGCGTGATGTAAGAAACGAAAAGCTCCTCTCACAGTTTGTCTTTGCTTCACAGGATCAAGCATGAAAACATTGTGGCGCTGGAGGACATCTACGAGAGTCCAGACCACCTCTACCTGGTGATGCAGCTGTGAGTTTATCTCCATCCTCAATGTCGGTGTATTTCAAACATAAGTTGTTCTCCAGTACCACTGACGAGAACACAAACTCCTAAATGATTCATATATGGGAGACTGTTATGTTAAAAAAGTTGACCCTATGTTTATATATATTTTTTTTATTTGTGGCATTTCAACTCAAGCAACAATTTTGTAACTTTTAGAGATGCACACAACCTATGAGTCAGCACCAGAAGTTGCCACTGTTTTGTCTCTGAGCCGCTAAAGGAGGTAGTCACAGAGTTAAAACAATCGTTACGTGTGTAAGGGTAAGCTGGTATCACAGGGGTGAGTCTTTATTTGCCATATGATTGGAACAATACATTTTTTTTCCAAACTGCCATTTTACAGCTTGATAAATGCCATTGCTGATTCAACTTGAATTGCACTTCTTAGCAATAAACATGTCAAGTTTAGCAATTTGATATTAAGACTCTCTTAAATTTTGGGCGGCATGGCAGCACACTTGTTAGAGCTGTTGCGTCACAGTGAGAAGGTTGCAGGTTCACCTCCCTGCCTTTCTGGGTGGAATTTACATGTTTTCACTTGCATTTTCTCTTGGTAACCCGGTTTCCTCACACAGTCTAAAAATATGCATGTTAGGTTAACAGTAACTCAAAATTGTACCTATGCTGGTGTAGATTCTCAGTCATCCAGGACATGAATGCCCACCAAAGAAGAAGCCCCTGATCCAAAAGCCACGCCTTCAAGTTCAATTCAAACTTGTAGTTGTCCACATGGACAAGCCAAACGTCTTCCTAGAGAAACCAGACAAGACAAAGATTCAGCTATTTGTTCACATTGACAAGAAGTATGTTTGGCGAAGTCAAGGTGAGGCTTTCAAGAACACTGTATTAACTGTCAAGCATGGTGGTGGTACTGATGCATTCCACGAAGTGGATGAAATAATGGAGGACTGCCCCCAATTCTGCCAAGAAGAGTGGTCAAATATCAGCCAGAATTCAGCCAGCTTGTTGGATTAAAAAGAAATGACATGGGAAATGGGAGGTTTATTCTGGTTCTGAATTGGATTTATGATTTGAACTTTTTCTTTTGCAAACTGCTCAAAGGTGACTTTTATGTGAATTAGTGCTATATTATCAAACTGAAGTGTAATTCTTTCCCCTATCTCACAAGAAAATCTATTTAACTAAGTTCATCTAATTGTTAAAGTGCAAGATAAGTTGTCACAATTTTTATTGTTAAAAAAATAACAACTTCTAAAACACTTATAAGAAAACTAAACCATTTTTATTCTTTTTATTGAACAGTGTGAGGGTTTCACACTAAAAACTAGACTTGAAGATCTCAGCTACCTGGAAAAAAACCAACTTTGAGTACATCTGTTCGTCTGTACAGGCAGATGGTGAATTAACAAATGAATTCACCTTTTCGCAGAACTAATTCAGCGTACTGTTACATCATTGGAAATCCTTGTTGGCCAGACTCCCGAGGTCCTAAATCTGGTTAAGCTGTTTAGCTTCAGTGGTAAAACCAGTTATTTTCTGTTACTTAGGCGTCACCTGCCACCTGTTTGTTTCCACCGCTTTGTTGCACAGGAAAAAATAATAACCCCTGTGTACTTGTGACTTAATTACCTTTTAGCATTATGTCCCTGACAGGTTCATTATTGTAGCTTTAAACATTTGTAATAAATCACTAATTGGATTAACAAGTTGATTCATACATGTACCTGTTAAACATGAGCTTATATATCAATATGTTTCATCTTTGAAGGCTGAAGACAGTCATAGTTCTGAGAAACTGTGCCACAGTCCGTCTCAGGAGTGACCCTGTTTTGAATTTTGCAGACGACACCCACCCCTCTCCTCCATCCACTTCTGCATCTTATTTTTGCCTCTCACACCATCTGCCCTCTACTTGTTTCACTCCGTTGCCTCCTTCCCTCTCCTCTCGCACCTCATTTCCATCTCCGTCACCTCCTGGTTTCCTCCTGCTCGCTTGCGTCTTTTTCATTTCTTGACCTCTTTCCTCCTTTTCCTTCCAGCTTCAATCTGCTAATGGAGCACAGGTCTGTTTCTATAGTTACGGGGTGACAGGCGACAGGTGGGTTCTGACTGTTTTAGGATAACCCAAGAACCGCAGCAGGACATAAAATGTGGAATAGCTGCAATTTAAGTGAATATCCCAATAAATATTGAGGTTTTCTCATTTATGTCTAGGGCTGGGTACAAACATGTCACTTCCTGTTCCATAGCTATGATGCAACTTGCTTCTTTAACAGCTTGTGGCAATTCTTGCCCTCTTACTCACCTTCTAGTTTGTATAAGGTATAGTTGGTTATTATAGAGTTAAAAGAAAATGTTACGCTGCACCACTGACTACTTCTAGGACATTTTAGCTGCTGCTCTTAATCCAAGCGGCTAGCACAACCTCTTTGGCAATGTTTTCAAGTTTGCCGATGACACCCTGAAAAACGGAACTAAGGTTGCAGAATCAAGAATTATTGCTGAACATAAGATGTCATCAGTTCATACCTCCCATTTAGAGCACCACTCCAAACTAAAACAGAGCCGATAACCGGTTTCAAAGTGTATTGCGTTTTTAAAAAGTCAGTGTCAAAACAACTAAATTTTAGGCGTCCATACCATTCTTACAGTTTAAATGTCTTTTTAATAAGATACCTGAAACAGAGTGTTTTATGTTTTGTTTTGTTTTCCCCTGCCTGCTCTCTAATCACATGAACCTGTTTCTTCAAGCCGTCATCCAGTTGTGCACGTTTGGTCCCCCTTAACCATTACATTTATTAAAGAAAGACATTGGTTGGTTGCACATTTTATTAGGGGAATAACGCGGTCGGTCATGGTTATTCTACCTGAGGAGTAGCACCTGTTTTCTGTCTTTTTAAGAGAGAAAAACAAACGTTTGCAACAAGCTATGAGTTAGCATGTTAACGGCTAAAATCCAACACGAGACAGTGAACCCGTAGTCTGGTTGATGCCGGATGTCACGGCTTCTGTATCGTTTAGTGCACAATACAATGATCCTCCATTGCTGCGGTCTATCTTGGGCGACCAGAACCCTCACAACACGTGTGAGTGGCCTCACGTAGTGGACCTGTTGGTCCCAACATTGAGTCACTGTGACATCTGTGCACCCCACATGCTGAGCTACTTCTTTATATGTCAACAATTCAACCCCTATCAAACTCCAAGTGTTAATAATACTACCTAATGTGTCTACAAGGCATCTTAAGTGCCTGGTGACCTTCAGTCGTTGTTTTGACTGATTTTAGGATGCCCCCGCAACTGCCTGATAACACTACTGCTCTACTCATGATGCCACCACTTATGCTTCCTGCTGTCCGTTCTAAACGTCCCAGCTCCTTGGTCCGCATGTGACGTCCAAACTGGACCGTCTGGGTGCTTAACTTTAATTTAAAAAAAGATTTTAATTAAAACTGTTATTTAATCAGTTTGATTGTCATTTAAAAATAAATCATGTTTCTCTGTTAAGGCTTTCAGCTGAGTTTTAGCTTGCTGTGCGTCAAACAACAAACCAAATACACGTTGTTGCAGCTTAAATCAGACCTTGTTTACGTGATATTGTGTAGCTAAACCTATGGATAATAAGAGTTTTTCTTAAAGTAGCACAAGATGTTTAATTCTTATACATTTCTGTGTCTTTTCTCACTAGCATTTAACATGTATGGGCAGACATGTTAAAATATGAAAAAAATAAGCTTCTTTAGCTGTCTTCAGTGCTGCAAACTGCACTTTTCTTAATGATTACACAGTATTATAGTTTCATAACTGTACAGCAGCTTCATCATGATGAACTGGCTGTCTTCTCTGTACCCAGCCTGGTGTGATTGGTGCATTGCTTCTGATCCATACAGTATTAAGTATCCTCATTTGTTATAATTATCTTCATTTACTGAAATGTCAGATTTCTTCTTTTTTTTTTCTCCAACATGCAGAAATCTCATTTAGCAACAAGGATCTTTGAATGTGTTCCATGTAACTGCAGTATGGCAGATCAATGTAGTCTGACGGCCTTTTCTTTGCTGCCCTTCATCACAGCTGGCCTTATGTAACCTCGAGCACAGGGAGGCAATCAGTTCGTGCTCAGATGAAAATCGAAGCTACCAAGTCGGACATGGGCTTGAAATGAATGCTGTTTGTGTTGTGAGTTGAATACTAAGAATAAAACCCATTCGGTGAAAGGGGAGCTTTCAACAATTTAAAAGGAAAATATTTCAAGTATTTCTTGGGGTGAACTTTTATGTAACCAGGACAACACAGTCACACGGTCACAACTTTAGGTTTGTGTTTTCTGTTTGCTACTCTGCTTATGTTCTGGTACCATCAAAGTGTAAATCCAGTTGAGAAGCAGTTGTTTTTATAAACTCAGGAGTGGTTACTGGTATAGAAGATAACCAAGTGAAATAACTAAATGAGGTCTCCTGAATCTCCCACAAGCTTTAGATGAAATGTAATGGTTCCTGATCTGTTTAGTTTGTGCCAATATGTTACAATCTGTAACTTGAACTTAACAAATTAGGTCATTGAGATGTTTGAAATGTAGCTCAGGTGCCTTGAAATTTTCTCGATCGCTGCTGAGACGTTCCCACCTTGAGTTGAGTTTATCCATCCATCTACTACTGCTTATGCTTGGTCGGGTCGCTGAGGCAACAGTCCAGTTCCAGGCCAGAGAGGATAAATAATCCCTCAAACAAGTTCTGCGTCTGCCCCAGGGTTTCCTTTCATTGTGGCATGCCCAGAAGACCTCCAAAGCTTCATCCTAATCACCAGCCTGAACCACCTCAGCTATGACTCCTTTAGATGCTGAGGAGCTCCGGCTCAAACCCAAGTTCCCCCTGGATGATGGAGCTCCTCAACCTATTTATAAGAGTGAACTTGGCCACCTTACAGAGGATCCTCATTTCAGCTGCGTCTGTCCAGAATCTCAATTTCCTTTTTTTTTTTTTTTTTTGTATGTGATTATGATCCATACCTCATGACCATGGGTGACTGTTGGAACATAAACAGACCAATTAATTGAGAGGTTTGCCTTTGGACTAAACTCTTTCTTCGCCACAACAACCCGATGTAATTCCCTCATTACTGCCGAACAAAGCCATGATCCAACAACAGATCTCCTACTCCATCCTACCATCACTTGTGAACAAGACTCCAAGATACTTAAACTCCTTCGCTTGATGCGGGATCCACCTGAGTCCACCAAAGTCAGTTTGACTCCACCTGTTGTAGATAAAATTATTTGGACATGATTTGAAAAAGGCACCCACCTCTCTACTAAAGGTAGCTGAGCTGACAATCAGAGTCAAAACCAAACCACGAGGTCAGATGAACTGCCCGCAGAGCTCAGACAAGACTGATCTGGGGAAGGCAGCGAAAACAGTCTGCTGGCCTGAAGGTTTCCAGGAGCTCAGTGGCCCCCAGAATTCTCTAACTGAAGAAGTTTGGCACAACTAGGTCTCCTCCAAAAGCTGGTCCCCAGGCCACACTAAGCAATCAAGGGAGAAGAACTTTAGTGAGAGAGGTGACCAAGGGTCACTCTGAGCTTCAGAGATCTTACGTAAAGAGGGGACTAAGTTCCAGAAGGAAACCAGAACTGTAGTCCTCTGCTGAGCAGGGCTTTATGGTAGAGTGGCTCAACGGAAGCCTCTCTTAGAGCAAAACACTTGAAAGCTGCTTGAAGGACTCTGACTGTGGGAAACAAGATTCTCTGGTCTCTGAACTGCTTGATGACTGGACTGGAAGAAGCTGGAAGCTGAATGGAGCAAAAATACAGAGATTTTCTCAATGAAAACCTGATCGACAGAACTCAGGACCCGAGACTGAGCTGAAGGTTCACCTTCCAACATGACAAAGACCCAAAGCACACAGAGAAGACAACACAGGAGTGGCTGAGAGACAACTCTGAATATCCTGGAGTGGACCACTCAGATCTTTAACCTTAGCCCTACGAAACATCTGGAGAGACCTGAAAGTGGCTCCACTGACGATCCCCATCCAACCTGACTGGGCTCGAGAGGATTTGCAAAGAATGGCAAAAACTCCTCCAATCCAGGTCTGCAAATGTTGTTGCATCAAACCAAAAAGACTTGAGACTGGAACTGCTGCCAAAGACGCTTCAACAAGTAAAGACTACTAACACAGATGTAGTATTATTTTTGATCATTTAAAAAAATTATATGAAATTCTGAGGTACTGAGTGTAGATAAATGAGGGGGAAATAACAAAAATACTTTCTGAACCCACTGTATATTTTGATATGTAAATCTGTTAAAATACAGCATTTTAAAAAATAAATTAGACTAAAATACAAATCTAATCTGTGAATTAAGGACTGGCAAAAGTATTATGTTTACATGCCCTTTGTACATAATATTTCTGAATAGTCGTCGTCCCTTAAGGCTTATATGATACATATTTGGTCAGTTAAATTCCTCATCTTGTTCGTGTCGGAGTTTCTTATGGTTTGCAGGAAATGTTTTATTAATTCTCTAAAGAATAAAAGAAAAAGTGATCTAATCTCCGACTATTAGTTTGTTTACACAAGTTCAAGGCAAAGAATGCATTCTCCAATAGGGCTGAGTTATTAAAACCTTTGCTTCAGAGCCCTTTAGCTGTTTGGCTTAAATTGTTTGCAGAGTTTATGTGTTTAATATCGTTGGAAGAATTACATGAAAGCTAATCTAATTTCTATGTTTATGTGAATAAATCAGATCTTGATCAAAGGAAGGGAACTAAAGGTGGAAGAGCAGCAGTGGTTGTGTTGTTTTTTTTATGCTCCTCTGAGCAGCTAATGACTGCAGCAGCTCAATAACTCTGGTCAGATCTCTGGCTCTGTGGTGTGATTATGACCCTTCATCTCTGCCATGGTGAACAGCCTGTTAGACACACACACACACAAACACACACCAATAAAGGCATGTCAGCCATGATGCACAACCTTCTCAAGACGTCGATCGGACTGCTTACCTGTTTACAGATCAGCTGACAGAGGAGAAATAGATGGATGGTCAGTGAAATGGTGCAACGTTTAATCTGCAAGAATGTTTTGAATTAAAACTACAGGAACAGTAGTTTGTGACACAATTTAGCAGTAAACTACAGCCTGATTTGTTGTTAGCAATTGATAGGATGGAGTGAGAGAATGAGACACAAAGATACTTGAACTCCTTCATTTCCAACCCAAAAGGATCATTCCACCCTTTTCAGGTTGGAAACAATGACATCAGATTTAGAGACCATCAACCCAGCCGTTTCACTCTTGGCTGCGAACCGTCCCAGAACACGCTGAACCCCATTCATCAGCCCCCTTCCTCTCTGTGACTGCACCGAGTGACGTCCCATTCTTAATCCATAGGGTTTAATATGATGTTGGCCCACCCTTTCAGCTATAACAGCTTCTACTCTTCTGGGAAGACTTTCCACAGGTTTAAGAGTGTTTATGGGAATTTTTGACCATTCTTCCAAAAGTGCATCTGTGAGGTCAGACACTGATGTTGGTCAGAAGGAATGGCTCACAGTCTCTGCTCTAATTCATCCTAAAGGTGTTCAGTCAGGTTGAGGTCAGGACTCTGTACAGGCCAGTCAAGTTCTTCCACACCAGACTCCCTCATCCATGTCTTTATGGACCTTGCTTTGTGCACCGGTGTGCAGTCATGTTGGAACAGGAAGGGGTCATCCCCAAACTGTTCCCACAAAGATGGGAGCATGAAATTGTCCAAAATGTCTTGATATGCTGAAGCATTAAGAGTTCCTCTCACTGGAACTAAGAGGCCAAGACCAACTCCTGAAAAACAACCACACACTATAATCCTCCCTCCACCAAACTTTACACTTGGAACAATGCAGTCAGACAATAACTGTTCTCTTGGCAACCGCCAAACCCAGACTTGTCCATCAGATTGCCAGACAGAGAACCATGATTCGTCACTTCAGAGAACACGTCTCCACTGCTCTAGAGTCCAGAGGTGGCATGTTTTACATCACTGCATCCAACGCTTTGCACTTGGTGATGTAAGGGTTGGATGCAGCTGCTCAGCCATAGAAACCCATCCCATGAAGTTCTCTACACCCTGTACCTGAGCTAATCTGAAGGCCACATGAAGTTTGGAGGTCTGTAGCTACTGACTCTGCAGAACGTTGGTGACCTCTGTGCTCCATGAGCCTCAGCATCCTCTGAGCCCACTCTGTGATTTTACGTGGCCTACATCTTTGAGGTAGAGTTGCTGTTGTTCCAAATTACTTCCACTTTGTTATAATCCCACTGACAGTTGACTGCGGAATATTTAGTAGCAAGGAAACTTTACTACTAGACTTATTGCACAGGTGGCATCCTATCATGGTACCACGCTGGAATTCACTGACTCCTGAGAGCGACCCATTCTTTCACTAATGTTTGTAGAAGCAGTCTGCATGCCTAGGTGCTTGGTTTTATACACCTGTGGCCACGGAAGGGATTGGAACACCTGAATTCAATGATTTGGATGGGTGAGTGAAAACCTTTGACAATAGCGTAGATACTCCATACTTGCAGGTCCTTAATATTCTCCCTAATTTTTAAAAGAACATTTTAACAAATGGAAACATTTTGCCTCACATCCATCTGCTGTATGTTTAAGAAATGATGTTGTGTTAATCGGGTGTGAACAGTGTGTTTTTCCTTCAGTGTGTGTACCTGTGAGTGTGTTTTTGTGAGTCTTTATGTCCGTCTGTGGTTATCTTTCATTATGTTTTGGATCACGTGTGCATCTACGTGTGTGTGTGTGTGTGTGTGTGTGTGTGTGTGTGTGTGTGTGGGAGCTCCTGTCTTATTGCCATGGTCTCCTTACGCAAATGCTTATGCAACCACACTGCCTGATGGCTGGTTTCCTATTTGGTCTGTGTGTGTGTGTGTGTGTTATTTAGCCTTTTCCTGTCATTCCCAGACAAGACTGCCTCTGAAACCAAGCGAGTTGTGGCCCTCTTTGAAGAGACAGAGAGGATTAGCAGTTAATTCCGATCCCCCACCCTTTTTTTTCCAGAAACGTCATTAGTTTAACTTCAATAAGCTCTAATCTGATCTGTCGCTGTGACGACACCCAACAGATGCATGGGACGACCGTGTTTGCCTGTTTGCCCTTGTGAATTCTCATTTTCAGTCTCGTTCACTTTTATGCTGTTGTTCAAAGCTGCAGTTGCAAGCATGCTGAATAGAGAAACATTAGTTTTACAATAGTTTCCTAAAAACTGTGTAACACACCCGTCTGTTAGCAAAATATCTGATGAACCGCTAGATTGATTTTAATGAAACTTTCCTAACGTAATCTTTAGATGTACCTTTTTAAAACTGATTTACTTTTGGAGTCAGTCCAATTTAAGATGGCCGCCACAGCTAATACACCATAGCCAACACAATATCTTTAGAACTGACTGAATTATAACCATTTTTGAGCTAAAATTTGATGTCAGTCGCTGAGTCATTCACAACACATGCTCTAAGTGCGACATGAGATTACACACGGCATTATTTTTAAGGTTTGATTTAAAAACGACTACGATGCTGTCATTTCTCAATATAAGATGATTTTAGTTTAAATCCTTGGCATGAATTCAATTCAGTTGTTTTCTGTTAAGACAAAACTCTGGTTCATACCTTGAATTTAGGTGTTTTTTTAATGCGACTTACTGGTTAGTGTGAAATGGTTCAACAAATGCTGCGTTCAAGTCTGGTGGAAAGCTGGGACATCTGAGCCTTACCAGATTTACTGGGTTATTGGATAAGACACATTTCAGACTTTGCACAGTAGCTCCCAACCTCTGTGTTAAATCATACACTTCCATTGATGTTACTGGAATCCAAAAGTGTTAATTTTGTTAATTCTTCTTGTGGAAAAATTACCAGAAAAATATAATTTCCAGTATTTTTTTTGTGTAAACTCTGCATTTCTGAGCTTCTCTGAACTTCTCAAACTGAGTAATGGGTAACATACATATATATTTATTTAATCTACTCATTTTAGATGGTTTAATTCAAATGTACAGTCAATAAAATGCTTTGTGAATCTTGTGGTATGCTCATGGGTCTTATTGTACACATACAAATCTTGTTGTACGCTCGTGTGAATACTTTTGAGACTAATTTAACTCCATAGTAAAAAAAAAAAAAACCCATTCCTCTGAGATGATTAGGAGCCAGGATTGTGCTACAAAGCAGTCTTTCAGAGAACCATGACACTGCTCCTAAAAATAAATAAATAAATAAAAAATTACAGGAAAGTTTGGTTCTCTGTGGCAACCAGGGCTGGTTAGACTATTTTGCACGGTGTTGTAGATGAATGTGGGCTAACTACGAGGTTTCCCTCCAGCAGAGGGAGCCAAGTGTTCATCTGCAAGGATCAGAACCATTCCTCACCTGTATGAACCTTATCATCTCTCCACCTGGACAAGTTATTTCATGCAGCTCACAGTCATAAAACAGAACTATTGAAAGAATCTGCCAGAGGGTGGAAATTTGTGTTAACTGACAGGTGTTTTTCTTGGGTGAAATGTGAGTTTTGTGCTTTCATTCTGTCTGCAGACACAGACCTCCATTGTGAGTGTTTGTGTTTAGTTACTGCAACAGCTAAAATAAAATTTAATACAGCTTTAGCACTTCTGAGTGGCGGTCCGGTGAAGGAAGGAAGTGTGTAAAACGAGTCAACAAGAAAGACGGACAGAAATGAATTCTTAAATGTGCAGGAGTTTGTTTTTCCAACTTTAATCAGGTTTTCAAAAGCAGCATGTTGATATCAGAAGAAATGCTGAATGCTGCAGTAGAGTGTGTGTGTGGGGTGGGGGGGGGGGGAGATTAGAAACCTGTACAGCTCATAAATTACCAGAACTCTTGACCCATCTACCCCCTCTGGCCTTTGACGATATGCACACACACACTCCTTGTCTCGTTCGGCAGGGTTTCCGGCGGGGAGCTGTTTGACCGAATTGTGGAGAAGGGATTTTACACGGAGAAGGATGCGAGCACGCTCATCCGGCAAGTCCTGGACGCCGTGAACTACCTGCACAAGATGGGCATCGTGCACCGAGACTTGAAGGCAAGACACACATGGCGTCTGCTTCCTTGTATGAGGCCTCAACACACACACACACTCACACACACTTTGTGTTAAATCCACTCGAGTGGTTTGTTCTCACTTGACAGCCAGTGACTTATTGGTGCCGTGAGGGCAGGAGCCTGACACGTGCAGGGTGTTAGGGGTCAGCATGGCGTCTGCCAGCTGTTACAAGGGAGGGAACTGGTCCGAGTACAGTTTATAAATCAGTCGCATTTAAACGAGAAAGAAAACTTGTTCCAGAAACTGCAGTGATGCAGTTTTACCAAAATGGCAATATACTGTAACCCACATAATTAGGACAAATACAAATGCTTTTCTTGTTATTTCTCTTGCAGCCTGAGAACTTATTGTATTTCAATCCTCAAGATGAATCCAAAATCATGATCAGTGACTTTGGGCTGTCTAAGATGGAGGGCAGCGGTGACGTTATGTCTACAGCCTGCGGCACGCCGGGATACGTGGGTAAGCCGGTCAGAATATCCTCACCTCTGTGGGTTTATTCCTCAATATTCCCATTTGCCATCTCATCACTGATTGGGTGAATCAGTCAAGTCAGATTTATTTATATGGCACTTTTCAGCAGCAAGGCAGTTCAAAGTGCTTTACAGCATGAAAACACAGAAATACAAAAAAAAAAGCTCAACTAACTTATCTTAAACAAGTCATGAACTGAGGAAAACGAAACTAAGATATAATAAACTGATAATAATCTAACATAAACTAAGATAGGATTAAAAAAACCTCAGCTTAACAGATCAGAACTAAAATAAACTAAACTGATGGTACCAGAAGGCCAACTAAGAGTTAAAACATTTCAATAAAAGGCCAACTAAGGCACAGAGGATGTAAACAGCTAAACTAAACATATCTAAAACAAGTCCTACTAAATAAGCTTAGCCAAGCAAAGGCAGGATAAAACTGACTGTTGGAGTCTGCAAAAGACTTGAGACTGGGGCGGAGGATCACCTTCCAGCAGGACAACGACCCTAAACGTAAAGCCAGGGCTACAATGGACAATGTGTTCGAATGGGCCAGTCACAGTCCAGACCTAAACCCAATCAAGAATCTGTGGCAAGATCTGAAAACTGCTGTTCACAAACGCTCTCCAAGTCAGTAGATGTGCGAAGCTGGTAGAGACAGACCCTCAAAGAGTTGCAGCAAAAGGTGGTTTAATTCATGAATAATTTTCTTTCCACTTCACATGTGTATACCACTTTGTGTTGGTCTTTCACATTAAATTACAAAGAAGTATATTTATGTTTTTGGTTGTAATGTGACAAAATATGGGCCATTTCAAGGGGTGTGAATACTTTTGCCAGCCAGTGTATACAGTTTGTATACCATACATATCTACATACATGTGACTCGATTGTATGTTTGGAGCCGTTTGTCACAAACTGGCAAATCCTATGTTTTTATTGGAAGTGTCTTTAATATTTTTATATTTTTAATAAACACTCAAACATACACAGAAAGACCCACTCACCAACTGTAGGAAAACATCACAGGATATTACTTTAAATGAAGTATTTCTTTTTACTTTCTACACGTCTGGCATTACCCCCCCCCCATCCAAATCCTTCGGTTCGACCTCTGACCCCCATTTTTCTCAGCCTCCTGCATTGGTTTGTAGGACTGAGCTCCCGCTTCATTGTGCCTGCTTATAAACGAAGTAAAAAGCAGGAATGAAAATGAAAACCAGACCTGAAGGATGAGCAGTTTTTCCCCCGCCCCTCTTTGTTTTCCATATTTGAGCAAAACTTTCATTCATAATTGACTTCCTTAGGCTTGTTTAGCAGAAAAGACGCACATAACTTCACAGTGAGTCAGAACAGACGAATAAACAGACTGAGGGTTTATTTAGGGTCAGCTGTGTTTGTGTGTCCCAGGTGAGGTCCCTGCGATCGGGGCGGTCCTTTATAATCAGCCTCAGACCAGGACTGACCCCCCGCCCCCCCAACCACACACACACCAACAGCCGTGCCGCGTTGGAGAGTCGTGAGAATCTGTAGCTCATGCAGAAAACTTCCCACCATAAACCAACCTGCCATGTGATTTTAATTTAGACAAACACGGGGGTGTCTGCATATTTCTCCTTCTTTCAGGCTCATTAAACTGCTGCTGTTTTTGCGTAAATTGAAAAAAAAAACAGTCCACATTTATGTGTAGACAAGTTTATTACCGTCTCTGCAGATTTGTAACCAGTTTTCTCTCCAACCTCTGGTCTCTCTCTCTCTCTCAGCTCCGGAGGTTCTCGCCCAGAAGCCGTACAGCAAAGCGGTGGACTGCTGGTCCATTGGAGTGATCGCCTACATCCTGTAAGTAGCAGCTCGGCCTCGCCGGACGTCACGTCAGATCCAAGCAGCCTGACTGACGGCTGATGTTAGAGTCAAGGTTTACCAGAGCTTCTGACCACCGGTCCTAATCAGCTACATTAACACTGAGTGAAGAATCTGAATATCCTGTCGGGAGATTCTTTTCATCACGTCGCACACATATTGATAAAAATGACTTATTCAAAATACCTTGTTGGAAAGCTCTAATCAACTTGACTGATTTAAAGTTGTGTACACTACCCATATTTTACCCACAAGTGAGCTTGATTTACACGCCCCTCACTGTACTTTAAGTTCTACTTTTCTACGCGTTTCCTCTTAAATTAAATTGGGGCGATAATGTTTGTAACCCATGTCTGTCAGTGTATGTCGGCAAAATATCTCATTAACTACTGGACGAATTTTAATGAAACTTGCAGAAAGTAATCAGAGGAAGTACATTTTACAGCAAAGAAGCTTTGTGGGTCAACCCTATTCAAAATGGCCGCCCCAGCCAGCTGACACTAGAAAATACAAATCGGCTGTAATTCAGCCAATATTTACAGGTTTTGTGTTAAAATTTGGTCTATTTGTAGCTGAGTCTTCCCCAACACATCCTCCAGGTGCTGCTCATTTTGCAAGATCCTTGATTAAAACTTTAGCATTAACTGTCGGCGCCAACCTTGTTTGTCTGTTAGCAAAATATCTCGTGGACCACTGGATGAATTTTAATGAAACTTTCAGAATGTAATCATTAGATGTAGATCTACAATTGAATAACTTTTGAATTCAACCCGAATTAAGATGTCCGCCACAGCCAACTGACCTTAAAAAACACAAAAATGACTATAACTCCGTTAGTTTTACAGAAATTGATCTATAATTTAAGATGATAGTAGCTGTGAGTCATAGTGACTCATAACCCAAACTGAACGTGACATCTCACAATATATCATGAGGTTGTCTGTAATGTTATTCTCAAGGTTTGACCAAAAGGACTACAGCTCTGTCATTTTATAACATAAGATTATCTTAGTTTAAATCTCTGGCATGAAAGACGGCGGGGTGATAGGCATTCT
>JAOXNZ010000074.1:4866307-4876510 GCA_028566095.1 Kryptolebias brasiliensis
TTTTTTTTTTTTTTTTTTTTTTCTGTAGGTGAAGTTGCAGGCCATGAATGGTCCCATGTTTTATTACAAAAAAAAGCTTCCACCCCCCAACAAAATATCTTCCTTAGCCAAACATTAGCTCCTCTAAGTCAAAGGCCATGGTCCTCGTTGAGAAAACAGTGATACAGTTTCAAACCGCAGACAAACTTCACAGATGCACAATTTCCGGAGTCTCTTTTTACCTTGGAAGCTGAGTAAATACGAGTGTGAGCCAGCGGTAAACTCCACCACATCAGAAATGCCCAGCTGTTTCTCCAGATATTCGCTGTCAATGTCTGCTGGTTTGTATCCATCATCTTGCTGGGAGTGGCAGAAATGAAGAGGTTCACATTTTCATTGGGAGTGACCAAAATGGACAGGATTAGAAATGGTTCATATAAGGAGGACGGTTCAGGTTGAGAGGTTTGGAGACAGTTACAGAGGACAGGGTCATCAGGGAAGAGGAAAACAGGAAGATCATTTTGATTTTTTTGGTTTGGATGTGTAAAACCCTAGACTTGAAATAGGGTGGACTCTCTTTGTCCCTCTACTGTATTTGTTTCGATTTGGAAAAAAGCTTTGATTAACCTTTTGAATTTCCTCTTCTTGACCCATTACAATGGAAAAAACATAGTTTAGAAACCGCATTATGTTAATTTCTTCTTAAAAATGAAAAACATGGATATTCTTTCAACTTTATAAAAGGACTCTTGAATTTGGATAACCAATATTTTAACTATGCACAGTAATTTGGGGCACCTTCACAACTACAACGCTTGAATCGTATGAGTTTTATTGACTCACGTTTGCGCCGTACAGATTCCATTCTCCAAATTCATCCTGCCAGTACCAGAGCCACTCTGTGGCGTGGATGAAGCCCGGTTCATTCAGGGAGGTTGGAGTTGAGAGTCTTCTTACTTGGTGTCCACATGTCATTATGTAAAAAAAAATAGGTGGGTTGCCACTGCTAAAAGACACAAAATTAGAAACCAATAATTCACTTGACTGGGTTATACTGCTACAGTACACAAACGCAGAAATACTAATTGTAGTGTTCTCTAGGGGAGAAATAACCTTTTTTTGGTACTGATCAACAAACTGAGTGAGGAGATTGTATAGATTAGGATTTATGCCAATTTTGGCACGAATTTCCCAGTTGGGAAGAACTTTCAGTTTCTGAATTTTATGCGCAGCAAGTCCGTTTTGTTGGGCACAAGACACTTTGTAGTCAAAATGGTTGGTAGTCTTTGCTAGATAAATTAACTTGCCATCTACAATTAATGATAGTTGAGTCACCGTGGTGCTAATTGTACAGAGAAGTATACGAGGACAGTACAGACATGTACAAAAACGGTGAGACGAGGTGAGTTGTGCTGTTGGAGTGACAAGTTCAGAGTGGGAGTGGTTTGATGAGCTCAGAGCCCCTCCTTCTTTGCAGTAGTGATGGACCGGTTGGTAGATGAGGTCAGGGTTAAGGGCCCTTGGACTACGACTATTGTAGATGACATTGTGATCTGTAGTGAGAGTAGGGAGCAGGTGGAAGAGCGCCTAGAGAAGTGACGGTATGCGTTAGAGTGAAGAAGAATGAAAGTCAGTAGAAGCAGGACAGAACAAACTGCTTCTCAGGGGAAAGCCTGATGAAACAAACTGTTTATTCCTTACCAGAACATTCTTAAGTATGAAGACGCATATTAGACCAGCTTTAGTTTATAAACATTAGCCTTGGACATCAACAGATCCTCAGTCTACTGTACGCCAGTGTAGTAAGAGTTGAGGACGATGCATTTTCAGCCTCAGAAGACTGTGGGACCAGAGTCCAACCAAAGATTTAGTTCTAGTTTATCATCTAGTAGAACATCATGATCCAGCTAACGTGCTAAAGTCAAACTATATTTGCAATGAAGTTAATTTAAATATACCTGTTCTCTGGTGTAGTTAAAGCTGCATAATCTTAAGTTGTATGTAATGACAACTCGCTTTATTCTTGACTCTTTCTTGTGTTGACATGTTGGACTGAGAAACTTTTGCTACAGTTATTTTATGAACTGATAAAGTAATTTTGATTACTCAAACAAGGAAACGGATCTCATAAATCTCTGTTGAACTGACTACTCTGCTACGGATCGATCACTGCCAAAGTTTTAAACAAAGACCTGTTAGCGCTGGGAGTATGTGTTCGAGATCATGCTTAGCCACTACCTCGCCAAATTTTAGGAGTTAACTTCATTGAGTTACAGACATTTTTGTGTTTACTAATGTCAGTTAGCTGTGGCAGACATCTTGAATTAGGGTTGACTTCAACTGTTAATCAATTGTAGTTGTTCACCCTTTGGTTATTTTCTGAGAGTTTCATTAAAATCCTTGAAGTGGTTCATGAGTTATTTTGCCAATGCTACACAGAAAAAACAATATGGCTTCTTGCCTTTGGTGACAGGTGATAATAATCTGGACAATAACCTGTGCTAGTGAAACTGCCAATGCAATGGTATTTTACGGTTTCATAATTATTTATGCATAAATTAAAATTCGGCTTTAATAGCCTGTGTAAAATGCAGCGTCATCTCAGGGGTGTGGGCCTGGCAGGGCATCAGCACACCCAGTCAAGTTATTTACATTTTTCTTTTTTTTTTAAAGGGGACCTATTATGCAAAATTCACTTTTTTGCATGTTTTTGTACTTCCATTTGGGTATCTACTGCTTCTAGAAACGGGCCAAGCGCAAAAACAAAACACCCACCCAGCCAATCTCTGACAATAAGTAAATGTTTCCTGGTGTCTGCAAAACGACCTGTTTCAAAAACCTCGGGATTGTTGCGTCACAATCCCCGTTACCTAGCAACCCCAAGTGGAGCTCCGCCCACTTCATTACAAGAAAACCACCTTGTTTGTTCTGCTGGTTTTACTGCTTCACAATGTCTGCTGGAAAAGGAAAAGGTTCTGTTGTCGGCTGCAGTACAGAACATGAGTCCATGCATGTTCTCCCAGTCACGGAGAACAGAGCTGCGGGGCTTCATTTTAGTTTTGATGGCAGTGTTCCCGCCATATCGGCAAAGAAAGTTGTAGTTTGTGCAAATCATTTCAGGAAGGAGTCCCGTGTCTCACGTTACATTACCCACAATATCTGCGCAGTCACTGTCAGAACTGTAGTAAAGTGAAAGTCTACAGTAGCTACAGTGTGAGGAAAAAGGTCACATTTGCGGAATAAAAACGGTTTGTGCTGAATTGTGCTGATGTCAGCTGCTTCACATCATGGCGGACTGCACCGCACTCAAGCTGAGCAGATTGTGGCGCAAAGGTGGAAGCGAAGCAGAATCTTTAGTTTAAATTAATGATATAAATGTGCATCAGATATGCAGCGTTTAATCCTTCACTGAGCAGCAGGTTATTTGCATAACAGTGACGTAGCCCTAAAACCGCTCAAAACAGGCAGAACTGGTCAGGTGAAATCTCAATATCTGAGAATGATTTTGTGTATTAAATGTAATGAACATGTTTTGTATAGCCCACAGACATAGGTCAACTTTAAACATAAGTTAAAAACCGTTATAGCAGGTTCCAAGCTACCAATTAACTAACATTACTAAATAGGTCACAAACAATATAAGGTTATAAAATCAAAAGTTGTTTTTAAAATGACTGTATATTACACATTTAATATATCTGGTTTGGCTTTGTTTTCTATGGCTGAAGCTAGTTCAGTTGGTCCAATAGGATTTGTTGGTTTTGAAAGGACTGCTGAGGTGTTTCCGTATCGACAAGTGCTTCCCAAAGTTCACTACTCCACTGACTTATCCCCTCAAAAATCACTCTGAGTTGAAATTCTGGGAGTCTGCATTGATGATGTACAGAGAAATGCCCCCAAAATATCCCAGAATTCAATTCATGATTCAATTTTTTACTTCTGATTTGTGAGATAGCTGCAAAATGAACTTTTTGCTCTGACCAAAGCACACTTGATGTTCCTAGGCAGAAAGGAACCCTTTTAGACAACCTAATAAACTGATGGTTCATGCTTTAAACTACCTATAGACCAAACATCAGGTGACTTCATACGTCAGCACATGCTTTTCTAACCTGCGTCAGTTACTGTCATTCCAGAGCTGCTGACACACGAGTTACCGTAAGCTGGATATAAGTTGGCACTTCCCCAAAGGTTTTTTTTTCTTTTTTTAATTAAGAATTGTATTTGGTTTCTTTTTGACTTGAAACCCAAAGAAAATGATGTACATCTTTTGAAGGTACTTTTGTGACTGAGTCAATCACAGCGTCAATCTGGGACTTAAAGAAGCTTCATACATGATCAGTAGGAAAACCTACCATGGGAATCTTGTAGGAATTAAAGAAATGTCAGTCTTATTGCCCCTCACAATATAGTGCCCACCAAAGAGAAGTTTAAACTCTGCTTGCTGTGCTTAATAACATCTGGGGCACTAACCAACCAACTTTCCCACCAATGACATTTTTGAGCTGCCTGACTTTTTGCTTCTGATTTTGGCAAAAGGACAAAACTGTCTAACTGCCAGCATGAGTGTCAAAATAAAAACCTCAGTCAGTTATGTGATGCATAAATTTAGGCTTGTCTGGCAACTTACTGATCGTTGCAGCATTGCTGGATTGTGATTTGTATCGGATTTTTGAAGCTTGAAGTGACAAAGTTGAAACTATTTATTTTAAAATCAAAAGTCTGTAGACTCTCTTCACACTGGATGACAACTGTTTTCAATGACATACATGACTTAGAACATGGGTGAAATATGGAAAACCTCCATTGTGAAACAAATCAAGAAGCTACTACACTTTTAGTTCACATCAAATTTATTTTGAGAAGCTCTCCTGCTTCATCATTAATTCTGTTGTACCTACTTCCTCTCCAGCACACCTATCGCCACAGTGTGGTTGGAAATGTTATACATTTCTTTTAAGCCCCCATGTTTTTAAACTACAGATGTTGCACAGGTGCTCAGACTCTGTGAAAGGCTGGATGACTGAGAACGTTCTCCAACTTAATGAGTCCTTATTTGTGCCTAAGACAGTGGAAACGCTTGGTCCTCTCGCTAAATTTGCCAAATCTTCCGTTAGGAATCAACGGGTAACCTTAGCAGATTGTTCAGAAAGCTTCTGCGAGGTTTCTGAGTCCGTAAAGTACTCAACTGTTACACCCTTTGTCTTTCAGTTGGTTTAGAGTCCACTTTATAGAATACACCGGTGCTTGTCCATGTAGAGCTCTAAAAGTCAAGACCAGGATTTTAGGGCCTGCTGGCAACACAACGCTTAAAGCTGAAAACTAATAGACAGCAAGCTTTTGTAGCAGTGGCCCCCAAACTCTGGAACTCTCTCCTCCGAGCTTAAAATTGTGGACTTTTTAAAAAGCAGCTAAGAACTGGTGCTAGATGAGTAAAATTTTACTTGCTTACTAATTTATCAGTACTCACACGACTCTCTCTGTCAGGATGCAGCTACATTCTCACACATGCACATGTTTCCATTATTTCATTACAATCGTTGTTGTAGCCTAGGCATGAGACCAGAGTGACCCGTCCTGCTTCGAGGTCTTAATGACCAAGCTATAAAATTAATATGTTGCCACTACTACCACCATGCTCCTACACCCAGTACTCTGATACAATGCCACAACAACGATGAACCACCACAAATTTGCTATGGAAGTTTTGCACTCAGGAGCAGTTTTGGACCAGTGGTAGGGAGGGTATCTTTCAGAGGGTTGAGGGTTCAATCCACAGTGTGCCGAAGTGTCCAAGACACTGAAACCCCAATTGCCCCCGGATGTGCTTATTGGCAAATGAGTATGAAACTAAAAAGTGCCGTGTATATAGAGTGTATAATGGAAAGCTGTGAATGAGAAACACTGTAAAGCACTTTGTAGAACCTGGAGAGGTTAAAAAGGTTAACTATCTAGGAACCCTCATTGTTTTAATACATACCTCACCAAGACCGTGCAAAGATCCTCCGCTTTCTTGCTGATTTTTCTACATTGTATTGTGAAGGTGACCATAGAAAACGTTACAGTAGACTACACATTGACAGTGCAGGGCTTGATTGAAGACATGTTTTGTCACGATATTGCCGTAAAAATGAAAGTGTATCTGTTGTTTCTGAAATTGCTGAGTTAAGAAGTAATCTGTCAACTACTTTACTCCTACTGAATGTTCGAGTACCTGCAGTTGTTCTTGGGGTCACAGTATTCCTCCTCAATTGTCTCGTTATCAGGCAGGTTGGTCCACCGATCACCTTCCTGAATCTGCCACCTGTACGGCATCTTGTCATGTGCTTTACTACATTGATCTGAAAACACATCAACCATTGAAAAGGCCTTTTCCATCAGACAAAATGGGTTTCAATAAGAACCATAATTTACTACTCACCCCCATGCTTACAGTAGCCTTGAATGAAGTACATGCATATCTGAGTTTTATCTAGTAAAAACCAAAGAATACAAAAATGAAGGTTACTCGTAGTTTTTGAAGCATTTATGTATTGTGTGTCTGTATTATAGCTTGTGTTTTTACCTCTGTAGCCATCTCTCCCTATCCCTGAGTCCGCCGGCCTCTGTTCTAAATTCTGATCATCACCTTTTGCATCAGTGTTGGCAGCAGACATATGGTTTTCAGGACATCTCAATGCTTCTTTATTTGCATAAATGGATGTTAAGGAGGGAATGAATCTGGGAGGCACCCCTTCGTCATACAGGACTTTAAATGGTTGGGAGGCATTAAATTTGTGGTTTCTGAAGCAGCCACAGTGTTGGTTCAGGAACTTCTCGCAAACATGAAGTCTCCTGCAATTAACTGTTTTCTGGCACTGACCAAATTTTCCATCCCCTAAATTGTAGTCATGACATATCTGAAGAGAAGAAGGAAAGGGCAGAAAGTTACAATGAAGTGATGTGAAATTAGGAGACATGGGATAGAAAACTGTTGATGCACATGTGTTCAAAACCCCAAATCAAAAGCAAACGATCTAATCAGAGCGACTTCTCTGGATGCGTGGTGTGCATGGTGTCGGGCTTACAGAAGGCAGGAATGTGTCGTCGCTCTGCATCAGCAGCGTACAAAGCTCCTCTCTGCTCAGACCCTCCAGCTCGTGGTGTTTCAGTACCCGCTGGCAGTGGTCAGAGTTCAGATCATGGGATAAACTGCAGCCGCCTCTGTTGTCAAAGAATTTGTATAACATTGCAACGAGTAAGGATCAGATTTAGAAGCTCACTTAAATAAAATTTAGGCACTATTTAAAAACACTGTTTACTAAACTGAGACATTATTGTACAAGGTTAGTTGTTTGTCATTCAGATTCAGGAATGTGTAAGAAATGATTTGTAACTAGGATTATGCATTCAGATAACAGAAAAGTGACTAATCAGGCCGTATTCCATCAGTGGAAAGTGTATCTACAGGGAAAAGTACATCCTTAGTGCAGCGTTCGAGGGAAAAAAAACCCACAATCTACACCAATGTCATTCCAACTATCAAGCACGGGGGTGGAGGGGTAGTGGTTTGGGCTGATTTTGCAGCCACAGGACCTGAGCACCTTGCAGTCACTGAGTCAACCATGAGCTCCTCTGTAAACCAAAGGGTTTTAGAGTCAAATGTGAGGCTGTCTGACAAACAGCTAAAACTAGGCCCGGACTGGGTGATTGTCATGATCCACAATGCAACAGCGTCTGAAGACAAGAAGAATTAAGACACTGCAACGGTCCAAAGTCCACACCTCAGCCTTAACACTCAGAGAGAGAGAGAGAGATCCTCCACAATGTGAGAGACTTATAAAAGTAGAAGACTACTCACTACAGGTGATTTTACAAGCTGTTGGATCAAAGGGTGGACTTAGTTTTTCCACACACAACTTTTCCATTTTAGCCTTTTTTGTTTTATAAATAATGAAAGTGCAGTAAAGACCAGCTCAGTTTTATTATGTCCTGATGCCAAAAACTCTACAGTTGAAAAATAGTATTTTTTTTCTTTATCTCGTGGCTGTAAATAACAGTTACACTTACAGTCCTGTTTTGAACGGTGATTTGATTTGACAAGAGCTCAGTAATGATTTGCAGTCTGGTCTAATGCAGAAACGCTCAGGTGTTTCCTGTGTCGCATCTAATCCATGAGCTCATTTAGTTTGGTTTTATATAAGCATTAATATTCTTTGTCATAATACCAATCAATGCACTATTGAACCACTCCTTTTCCTTTTTAGTTTTTGTTTTCAAGGAGCCTGACTTTCTTCATCCTGTCAACAATGTATTTTATCCAAAACGCCCAACAATGGGTCCAGTAGAGCTGGGGAACAATTGTGGAGACGCTGAAGGAGTCTTTGCCGGCTAAAAAGACAAATTTGGATTAAAACAATCTGTCTGTATGTCGGAACACATTGACTTGTACGAGCAGCACTGGCTCTACCAGTTGTGCGTTCCTTGTTGACGTTACCAGTGGAATTACTCATTTTAAAAATGCCACTCTCAAGCATTTTCCCGGTTTTATTTCTGAACCTTTCTGAGAAGTGCCTCTGTCACTTGCGGGAGAAAAAGTGGTGAAACGACATTCCAGAGGAATCCAGAAGCGCTGCACTCCAATGAAGGAGAAATTCTAAGTTGAAAGTGAGATATAACCTGACGTATGAAACCAAAACTGAGCAATGGATTTATGTATTTAATGGAAATTGTTTTTTCAGTAAGAAATATATCTTACATAGCGGGTGTCAGTTGAAAACATTTTATTGTAAAGATTGTCAGTTTAAAGGGAAAAATGAACCCTCAATTGGGCAACCACAAACCAATATTTTTACCTTGATTCATTGATTATAAACTTAGATAAAATATGTTAATTGTTTCAAATTGTATCTTCAGTTTTAAAGCCATAATATCAGACAATAACCTTCTTTTTTGTTAAAAAAACCCCCCAACATATTTACCTTTCAAGCAGGTGGCAGAGTCCGTTGAAGAGGAAGTTTTTACACAGGTGGAGCCCCCCGCACAGCCCCTGGCAGAGTCTAACTCTGCACAGTTTCAGACTGGTCCTGGCCACCACTTTCTGCTTCCCATTTGAAGAATATAAGGCAAAGTTCTCATGGTTGGAGATGATCTCGCTCGTGGACTCGCTCTTAAAGCAGTTGAACATCAACTCATCCGCATCGACAGCGCCGGTATTGGCGCAGATGAACTTTAATATTTCGGACTCCATTCCTCCTCACGCTCCTTCTGCTGTTTCTTTCACTTGAAAGGCAAGACCAGACTGCAGCGTCTGAGAAGAGACAGCTTCCTTTAAGAGTAGAGGAAATATTTTGTCTGCTTAATTGAAACCAAAACTAAATTGAGCTGGAGGTGTTTTACTGTCACTGATGAACACTCAGGGGAATCTCCATGTTGCATGTTTACTTCTCGGTATTCATTATGATCAAAAGTATGAGGGGAGTTGGTTTTTTTTTTTTTGGTTTTTTTTGTGACCCATAACTAAATCATGTGGAAACGGGAGCTAAAAAGCTGCAGAACAAAATAAAACGGACATCATTTGGCTTTGCAAGAGTTCACCAAATTGCTTCAGTTGCAGAAAGGAAGACCTAATTGGGCCTTGGCACCAAAAACAGTTCAGAGAGCGTATTTAAGTGCCAGCATGTCCGCCAAGGAGATTATGCTTTTGTTAGTGTTGTTTTATTTGATTTCTTTGTCCGTCTGTCAGCAAGATTCCTTAAAAACTAATGAACAGACTTTGATGCGATGTTGGGGTTATCACAAGAAACGACAGGTTAAATTTTGGCGGTGATCTGGATCACCATCCGGGCTCAAAGGTCAAGATCACAGGTGACCCCCATTCTCCAAATCTGCAACCGTTTAATGTAGGAACATCAAACTGCACAGCTGAACACTGCATGAGCCAAGTATGATCCCTATTGATTTCAAGGTCACAGGGTCAAAGGTCAAGGTCACAAGTGATCCCGTGCTCTAACTCTGACATTCCAAAGTGACATGGTTGCAAACTGGACACCTCATGGGTGGACTGTCTGGTTATTTTTATCTCCTTATGTTTTGGTAGTGCTGGGTTGTTAGTCCATCTGTCTGTTTGAAGATTACCTAAAAACTAATTAACAGACTTTACTGAAATTTTCCTCTAAGACCTCTCAGGGGGATGGCCCAACAAGGGGGATGGTTATATGCCCTAACACCTTGGTCCTTCTGGGT
>JAOXNZ010000074.1:4919243-4932953 GCA_028566095.1 Kryptolebias brasiliensis
AAGGATTAAGGCAGTTCTGAAGGCAAAAGGGGGTCCAACCCGGTACTAGCAAGGTGTACCTAATAAAGTGGCCGGTGCAGCACAGTGTTAATATGTGAGTGTTCAGGAGCAGCTGCAGCATTTAGTGTTCTAGCTGCTTGTTCTGTTTCTGTCGTGAATGTTTTCTGCTCTCTGATCCAGGAGTGGGTTTGTGCTTCTAATGCTGGGAGTCGTTCTGCTGAACAGGACGTCCTGCTCCTTAATATCTGACTTCTGCATCAGTTCTTATGTTCTAACACAAATCAAACATCCTTTTTTTTTTTTTTTTTAGCAAAACCCAAATTTTGTTGCACGCACAACTTATTTACTGTGCAAAACACCCCTCCTTTCTGAGATTTGTATTGTCAAATTAGTTGAATCTGATTTTAAAGTAATAAATGAAACGCCAAAAAGGCATCAGACCACTTTCTCTACCAAACTGTTTTGTTTTCAGTGTCTCGACAGCTTTCAGTGGAGACTCCCAGCACAGTGCTACAGCAGTTCTTACGTGTGGTTTTTGTGGATTTGTTTGACTTTGTGCTGTTGTTGTTTGATGCCCATCAGTAACCAAATCCATTCTCCATATTTATCCCTCATGCAGTATCTGACAAACTATTTTTCACGTTGCAGTGGAGTTTGACAGACATTACCTCCTTCTCCTCCTCCTCCTCTTCCGTCTTCTTCAGTATTTATGTTTGGGGCGCCACGTTCATAAAGCAGATTGGGGCAGGAATGCCAATCGGATATCAACTGCACTTAGAGATAAAAAGGCCATGAATACTAATAAGTATAGAGGAGGAAAATAAAACACACAAAATGTAAGCAAAAGAAATATTTGGGTGAACAAGAAGCTCCATAAAAGACATGTATATTTTTCGCTTTTCAAATTTTTACAATAACTACAAATTTTGCCTAAATGCTTCTCACTCATTAGCCTCAAAATAAAAGTACAAAAACTTTGAGAAATATTTGTTTAAACAGGAGTAAATGAAATCAGGAAGAACTTGAAAGGAGGTCTAAATCCTGCCGGAGACAGCTGATCAGTATTCCTGCTCTGAGGCTTTATAAAGGCAGGCCTCGTGGCTCCGACCTGATATCTGTTTCGCTTCTGTTTCCCCACAATCCACCCAGTAAGAACAGAAACTCTGTGGCCTACGCTGCCCAGAAGTCCTGGCTGCTCAACGCTACAGTGGAGGACAACATCACGTTTGGCAGCCCTTTCAACAAACAAAGGTAAACGGCCAACAACACGCAGCAGGAGTTTTTAGATGACGCAAGCTGTTGTCACACATTTGCTGTGATTTCCCTCCATGTTTTGTAGATAATGTAACAGTCTGAGTAAAATGGACTACATTTTGTAGGGACTTCATCTTCATGGCTTCCTGTTCAAGTCTGGAAAACGTCCAACAGATCACGTAGAATTTAAAATAAATGGAAATATCTTTTTAGCATCCAGCACAGACAACTGGCGTCTTAAAATTGCAAAAAGTATGAATGTGTGATTACAGTACAGCTCAAATTCCAAAAAGGTTGAGACGTTGTGTGAATTGTAAAGAAAAGCGTGTTGTGGGTTTTTCCAAACTAAAGGTGGCATCGAGAACTCAAGACGATTGTCTTCTGTACGAGTTTATTTGCAGCTGCAGCTCACAAGTTCGACAGAGTACTTCAGTCTGAGGAAGCTGTGGCTGAAGTGAAATTAAAAAAGGGCGTATGTACTCTCACAGGGGCTTATTGGTGCATACCAGAACCTCAGAGCCAATCAGCTTGCAGGATTCAGCCGTAATCTGAGCGTACACAAACCCAGAGCCAATCTGCTACTAAGGGTTCATGACCTGCGCTTGCTCTAGTCTCTGGTTCCACAGTCAAAACATAAGATTTATGATGCGGTTGTCAAAATAAAATATCCTTTTGCATTTTGCAGCTAATCAGGTTAATTGACAACCAGTCAGTAAGAGGACTGAATAAAAAGAGGATTTTAGAGGCTGAATCTCTCAGAAGTAAAGATGGGCAGAGCTTCAGCCGTCTGGAAAAATCACTGGGAGTCAAGCTGACAGGATGATATGACTTAATACTAATCTTGTGATATTTGGGGACTTTATTGTGTTTCATGACGTCTATTATAGTATTATTAAATCTAAATCAACCCTGAAGTGCCTGATATTTATTTTATCAGTTGTACAAATGCTAACCAAGTATTTTTACATTTTGTCACTTTAGCATGAGTTATGTTATGTTTGTTAATTCATTGCTTCTATCTATTACACAAACACCCCTAAATGCCCTTTTAAGTTTTTATGTATGCAGTAAAAAAAGTTTCAGTGATTCTGTTGCAGTTTTTGACCTTAAGTTCATCTGCGATGACGGGGATTTATGTTGTGTTTAGGTACAAAGCAGTGATCGATGCGTGCTCTCTTCAGCCAGACATCGACCTGCTGCCTTTCGGAGATCAAACTGAGATTGGGGAGAGGGTATGAAAATATACCACCGTTTAGTCCAAATTGTTAACTCTGTCAGTTAGTTTGGTGGCAAACGGATGTTTCCTGTTCCTGTTTCAGGGCATCAACCTGAGTGGAGGTCAGAGGCAGAGAATCTGTGTGGCAAGAGCTCTCTACCAGAACACCAACATCGTCTTCTTGGTGAGTTCAGGACTTTTCATTTTAATTTACTCAAAACGTGGGAGTTGGTTCCAACTGTTTCCTTAAAAACAAAAAAGGAGAATTGGAAAGCGTGTCGCAACTGTTGAAGACGTTGTTGCTCAACCTCCTGGGGAAGGTTTACTCAACTCTGACTGATTGTAGAATCTTGGATTCAGGAGAAGCATCATTTAAGCCAAAACCTTCACATGGACCAGAACTTTATCCTTGGAGAGTTGCTGAATGAGTCATTCTGTGGGGGGTTCTGTCATTGACCCACCTTCAATAAAGGGAAGATGGATGGATGGAAGAGCTGATGTTTCAGGACAGTCTGACACAGTTCCTAACATTTACAATTTTATCTAAATGTCCATTCATCATTACTGAATCATGTCTATAACTCTGACATTGAGAAATGTAATGAAATGCCAAATAAGAGACATGATTTCAGAGATACATTAGCATCATAACTGTTTTAATTCTTTGCTGCTGCCCTCATTGAAATTAGACTGAATTAGTTTGGACCTTCCTGGGTTTTCATAGAAACTAAGAAAAACACTTAAAACCAGAGTATAAAAATCTATTGACAGACCAAGGCAGGTCTCTGCAGGTTTAAACGCACATTTAGATAAGTTCAAAATGGATGTAATATACATAAAAAGAGAAAAACGTTAGTCCCAGTGGGGATTTAAATAAATCACCTTACAGTTCCCACTGGATGCTTCGTGAGGTAAAACATGAACCGAAAACGTTAAAAAACCCAGTTAACCAGACCTACTGACGTGTTTTTTACATTTTCCTTTTATGAACTAAATAAATGTCTCTTTTTTTAACTTACTTACTGCATGATTCAATATGTTCTTTTTTCCTGTTTGAATTACTGAGCTTTTCTCTGCATTTATCAGTCCTAATTGAATAGTCTAATTTCCTGTTATCATGAAAGCTTTAATCACTTAACAAGCCCATATTGGACATTAACAGCCTTCACTGGTGTTCCTTTATCACCCCCTGACACTTTGTAATGTCTGCATGGATGAATTTGTTAAACTGTCAAATACAGAAAGGAGGGGATGTTTTCTTTAGGATTATTTAACTGGGAAAGTTCATATCAGATCTTAAAAACTGAGTGGAATCTATACGTCATGCAGTCTCATCGTTCAAGGGGTCGAGTCATCACAGCTCACCATCTAATAATGAAACGCACTGCATCACGCTCCCATATGATATTCCAGACCTTGATGATTATTTGGCAGCCATTTTTGGTGTGGCTGAATTTCTAATCTTCCAAATATTGATTGGTGCCAGAAACAAAAAAAGCATTAAAGATTTCACACCCTGCCACCCTGTATTCAAACTAGAGGACTCAGAGACTGATGCTTCTTTGCTCTGGCTATATTTTACATAAATTACCTGAAATCTGGGTGGATTTTCTACTGTGCGAGCAAACTAATTTGTAAATATGCCTGTAATTTCCCAAGAATGTCGTAGAGAAGTTTCTTCTGAGGTACAGCAGATTTTTACTGAGGCAGTCTGGTGACTCATATGCTCTGACAACACAATATACATTGTGTAGATGACACAGGACATGAAGCAACCACAGGACATTTTCCCAACATTGTATTTCTATGATGCATTTGCCAAGAACATATACGCCACTGATCAGCAGTTCTAATGACAGGAAAGACCCAATACTGTGGCAGTGCAGACAGAGTATTCACTCAGGTGTTCCAATCTCTTCCATGTCCACAGTTGTGTAAAATCACCCACCTTGACATGCAGACATTAGTGAAAGAATGGGTCGCTCTCAGGAGCTCAGTGAATTCCAGCGTGGTACCGTGATAGGATGCCACCTGTGCAATAAGTCTAGGTGTGAAATTTCCCTGCTACTAAATATTCCACAGTCAACTGTTAGTGGGATTATAACAAAGTGTAAGTGATTGGGAATTACAGCAACTCTACCTCAAAGTGCTAGGGCACGTAAAATCACAGAGTGGGCTCAGAGGATGCTGAGGCTCATGGAGCACAGAGGTCACCAACGTTCTGCAGAGTCAACAGCTACAGACCTCCAAACTTCATGTGGCCTTCAGATTAGCTCAGGTACAGCGTGTAGAGAACTTCATGGAATGGGTTTCTATGGCCATCTGGCAATCCGATGGACAAGTCTGGGTTTGGCGGTTGCCAGGAGAACAGTTCTTGTCTGACTGCATTGTGCCAAGTTTAAAGTTTGGTGGAGGGAGGATTATGGTGTGGGGTTGTTTTTCAGGAGTTGGGCTCTGCTGCTTAGTTCAGTTAAAGGAACTCCTAATGCTTAGCTTAGCATAGCTAGACATTTTGGACAATTTCATGCTCCCAACTTTGTGGGAACAGTTTGGGGATGACCCCTTCCTGTTCCAACATGACTGCACACCGGTGCACAAAGCAAGGTCCATAAAGACATGGATGAGGGAGTTTGGTGAGGAAGAACTTGACTGACCTGCAGAGTTCTGACCTCAACCCGACAGAACACCTTTAAGACCAGGCCTTCTTGTCCAACATCAGTGTCTGACCTCACAAATATGCTTCTGGAAGAACAGTCAAAAATTCCCATAAACACTCCTGAACCTGTGGAAAGTTATAGCTGCAAAGGATGGGCCAACATCATATTTAACCCCATGGTTTAAGAATGGGACGTCACTCAAATTTATGTGTGTGAAGGGAAACAACCAAATACTTTTAGCAATATAGTGTATATGTGACTTTTCAAAATGGCTACGTTCATGCTACAGAATTTTTTCTGTAATTTTTCCGTGGCAACTTTCCTGGAGGTCAGTCTATGCTGGAGTATCAGAAGCTTAAAAAGTTGATGTGATGTTATTTTCTTACAGCCATGTACCTCAATATACCATAGAAATGTGAGCTAATTACACAAGTGTGATGGGGATGTTATTGCTGAAACATGGCCTTTTTATTTCTATATTAGGTGCACGTTTTATATCCATTTTAGGACAGGAAAGCCAAGAATCTGCATAATTTTTCATTTCTTTTTATGTTTTTACAGGATTTTTTATTTTCTGCATGTGATAGTTGCTTCTTGTTTTATTTTTTAACTTGTGTCTTCTCTCCGACAGGACGATCCCTTCTCAGCCTTGGACATCCACCTGAGCGATCACCTGATGCAGGAAGGAATCCTCAAGTTTCTTCAGGATGACAAGCGAACAGTGGTTCTCGTCACCCACAAGCTGCAGTATCTCATACATGCAGACTGGGTAAGGCCCGCACTCTACAACCTACAATTTACTGAGAAATGTTTGCTGAATCCATTTTCATCCTCAGTTTTACATACTAAGACATAAAAACAACTAAATTCGCTTAACTACAGTCTCAAGTTAAATACAATAGATTTTATTTTGTGTTGGAAACTAAACCAGAATAGGAATGCATGGTGTATCAGTCAGGGGCTACTTATCAAATTCATCAACTAACTGATAATCAGAAAATGAAAGGGTTTTCAGGAGAAAGCCTCTAAAGAACATGGCAGCATGACTTCAGTTTGTAAAGCTTTATCTGAACAAACCACAAGACTTCTGGATCAATGTCCTTTTGGACAGATGAGTCCAGAGTAGGCATGTTTAGCTGTATTACACAGCAGCAGGTTGGGGACAACCAAACGCAGCATATCAGCACAAACACCTCATACTTTTTGTGGAGCACAGAGGTGGAGGACTGGTGATTTGGGCTTTTCTTTTTTGGAGCCAGGACACCTTGCAATCATTGAGTTGACCGTGGAGTCTTTTGTATATTTAAGTAATCTAGAGTCAAATATGAGGTCTTTTTCCAACAGCTAAATTTGATTGAAACAAAATCCTTGAAAAAGACAGACTCAAGGTGTTGCAATGGTCCAGACCTTGAGCTGAGCAGAAGCAAATGGCTGCAAACTCCAATGAACTAAAGTAACGTTGTAAAGACGAATGGGCCAGAATTCACCATAATGATGTGAGAGACCGATGAAGGACAACTACTTCAAGTTCTCGCTGCTAAAGGAGGTGCTACAAGCTGCTGGACTCTCGATGCGTACTGTTTCTGTTGAAATAAATATCTCACACGACAGCCATTTTAAAGCCCTTAGATTAGGTCCTGATCTGGAAAGGCGTCGACTTGCTAAGTGGGTTTTCCATGACTGCATCGTGTTTTCTGTCCAGATCATAGCGATGAAGGATGGCTCAGTACTTAGAGAGGGAACCCTGAAGGACATTCAGACTCATGACACAGAACTTTATGACCACTGGAAAACTCTGATGAACAGACAGGACCAGGAGCTGGAGAAGGTAACATCACCAGTTTCTTAAAATCAAATATTAAGGTAAAGAAACTTCTACATTTGATGACTGATGATCACCTAAGTATAATCTAAGGCGGTCCAAATTCACTAACATTTGTGTAGGTTATACGTTATCAAATATGTAATGGATGTCTTTGCAGGACATTGAGCAGGACAGTCAAACAACGCTTGAAAGGAAAACACTGAGGAGAGCTTTCTACTCCAGAGAGGCCAAGAATCAAATAGATGATGAAGATGAAGGTTAGAGATGATTATCTTTGCTTAGTAGTTTTCTTTCTTAATAACTGAACACATTTTTTTTTTGTCATTTTGTTTGTAATTAAACACTGGCTTTTGAATTACTGTAACATTTTGTCCTGAATTTCACAAGTTTTGTCCTAAAATAAAAATAAATCGAAATATATATATTTTTTACAAACAGAGGAAGAGGAGGAGGAAGAAGAGGATGATAATATGTCCACCATCACCAGCAGACGCTCAAAGATCCCTTGGAAGGTGAAACACTTTACATCTGTAACTGACTGTATGTCCGTCGTCTCAAGTTTAGATCTGAGCTCGGAGTCAGAATTTGAGCCGCTAGAAGCCGTTCGATGATGTCATCGTCTAATTTGCATATTTGGTCATGTTGATCAGGCTGTAGGAGACAAATATCAACGTTGGCAAGACAAAAAAAATGAGTAAACACTCAAAATATATTTAGAATTACGAATGAACTTTATGAAATAATTTCATAACTTGAATACTTTGCCTGAACCCACTCTACATAAATCAATTTAACCAAAAGACCGTTACGTGTCGTGGAATTGCGAGCTCTACATTCAACCCTCCTCTTTTATCTGTGGCTGGGACCGCAGAGATTTGTTTCAGTGTCCGTGGAAAAAAAACATTACAATATAAATTATATTTGCATTATATTTACATCCCACTTTGTAATCCAGGGCAAGATCAGCGGCATCTTTGCACATGAATGATTCATTTACAGTGTGGACATGGAGTGGAGTGGGTCTCATCTCTGCTGTGAGACTGACCGCTGTCAGGGCTTGGGGAAGTGGGCGGGGCTTACGGCACGCTGAGGACAGGAACTGCAGAACGATTGGGGCTTTCACATGTAGTCGCCAAAGTCTCCAATAACACAGGAAAAAAAGTCAATTTGTTGCTATTCGCTTCTTTTTTTTTTTTTTTTTAAAGTTGCTAGAGGTGTCTAAAAACTTGCTAAATATAGCAACAAAGTTGCTAAGTTGGCAACACTGCAGCCGTGCCCGCTGTTGTGCTCCAGTGGGTTCCTCTTCAAAAAATGGCGTGTATTAGTGTGAGAAATAGAAAGTGTGGCGTGTGTCTCACGGTCAATGCGTGAGACTTGACAACCCTGTTTAACAAGCTAACGGCTTGTCCAAACTGGACAAAGGCCACAGTGGATTGCTGCCACCTTCAGGGGAAAAAAAAACACCAAACACAAAAAAATTACAAGTGATAACCCAAACACTACTTTATGAAACATTACACTGCTGTCAATTTAATAGTATGTGATTTTTTTTTTTTTTTTTCACATAGAATTCTGTGATTCTTTGGAGGTGCTAATCGCAAGAGTAGCTGCTAGCTAGCTAGCAACTACAATACAGCCAAGCTGCTAGCTAGCTAGCTAGCAGCTAGCTAGCTGAGATTAGAGTTGTCTTAGGGTTGTGGCAAAACATTTATTTAATTTATTTTGGGCTTCTTTTGCATTAGCCGTTAGCCAATTAGCCAATCAGTTAAAGAGCAATATCTACATCAGGTAAACAACTCAAAACTTCAAAAGTACTGAACTTTAGCTTTAAGCTCCTAATGAGCAAAACACATCTGCAGAATGTAAGCGCTGAAAAGTTAAATATGCCTCCATTTTTTTTCAGTTTTGACTCGTATACTACAAGCGGCTGCTGGGCCCCAACCAAAACTTTACAAAATGACGTCCAGCAGTACTTAACAGGTTTTTCACTGAAAATTGAAAAATGTTGATATGTATAGCTTCTCATTTCTTGTTTGGCCATTCAGGCTCCGTCGCAGCTCTTTTCTTTTAATGCATCTGTCCGTCCATGTTTTGATCAGGAGACCGATTCTTCACACAGAAAATACAGTTTAATTAGTTGGTGTTCACATGTTTTACACAAATGCAGTAATATTTCTGTTGTATTTATATTATACGTTTTATGATGCGCTTTAACAGAATCTAGTATAATGCTGCGTTTGAATTTCACATTTTCAAAAGTTTTGGTTTTAATCTCCGCCTAATGATGGAACTCCAACACCTGCTAGCCTAAAGTGGTACCGACAGTCTACCTAAACTCTAGCAAGTTTCTGAATTTGCATATAATCAAATACCTAGTGCTATATCAAATGTTCTGCTGCTTTCAAGACAATTTAGTTATTAAATGTATTTTATAAATATTTTTTCAAGTAGCATGACCAAAGACTGTAAAACGGCCAGTCTGTGAGCATGTTTTCTGAGTGTTAAAGGAGTTGATTGTTGATGATGGTTTAAGAGCTGTCATTCTTGTATTTATTTACTCTTCCTGTGTGTGTTCAGGTGTGCTTGTGTTACCTGTCCTCTGGTGGCTTCTTCATGGTCTTCCTGATGGTTTCCTCACAACTCCTCAAACACTCTGTAATTGTTGCCATTGATTACTGGCTGGCTAAATGGACCTCCAAAGCCAGTCAGAGTACAAACCCAGGATCAGACGTGAACAACGGAACCTTCTTTGCTAACAGCAGCAACATGACGAGTCTTGCTCCTGGTCTTCAGGAGGCTGCGGTACGATAGTTATTTACTGGGATCATATAGAGCAGGGGTCCTCAGTCCTGGTCGTGGAGGGCCTCAGTCCTGGAGGGCCACTATCCTGCATGTTTTAGTTGTTTCTCTGCTCTTCAGCAGGTCTTCAAGTTGTGCAGCAGCCTGTTAATCTCTGTCATTCAAAGCAGAGAAACATCTAAAACATGCAGGACAATGGCCCTCCAGGACCAGGCTTGGGGACCTCTGATATAGAAGATTGAACCCTTTATCAGCTCCAAATTCTTAACTTTCCAAGAGCAACACTTGATATTCAGTCTTGATCATAATAATGAGACATGGAATATAGTGTGTGCTAATTTGCAAACATTCTCGTAGCACAGATTTGGCCTCTGGATAAACTAAAGTTTTCATTTAAGAAACAAAACGTTTTCTCAGGCTAAATAAGGTCAGTATGTGAGTAAAACTGGAAAGTTAAAGTATGCAGGTCAAACTGAAGTACTTTAGATATTTCTTGGCTCAACGTTTGAATGGAAATAGTTTTAAAGGAAAAGCAGCATTGTAAGTTCCTGTTTTTAACATTTAGGCTTTCAGAAAAGCACCTGGTATGACACAAATGTTTACGCTTGTAGTGTCAAAAAAATATGCTCCGTGTCTCTGAAACTTATTATCTTATTATTATTCTTCCACAGAACGACTCGTACCATCTGCCCGTCTTTGTCATCCTGTGCGCTGCTGGAATCACTTTGTGCCTCATCACCTCCCTCTCTGTGGAGTTTCTAGGCCTTTCTGCAGCCACCAACCTGCATCACAACCTGCTCAACAAGATCATCCACGCTCCCATCAGGTAAAAACGCACAAAAACACACTCAGAACCTTTACAGACTGAACAAGCAAGAAGCTCAGCTCGCAATCATTGGAAAGGTTTTTGTTTTTTTACTGCCCAGAAACGGCTCTTATCTACTTATTGTCACTTTTTATAATCTTGCTCAAGAGCATCACATAAAGTGATGTAATGATTTACAATTTTTTTTTATTTCTTATAGTATTGTCTCACTGTCTTGTATTTTGAAATTGTTTTTACGTTGATCAAACCATAAAGAAGTGCACCAGAATATTTAAGGTGTTCACAAACGTCTTGTTGCAACTTTCTCGTGAGCCTGAGACGATGAGTGAAGGTGAGTCTTTTACCAGCATCTAGCCATGGTCTCAGCCACCATTTTCTGGGCGTTTCTCTTGCTTGTGATCTCTGTTGCTCTGACCAATCTCAGTCTGGCAATGTGTCTGCTGTTCTCCTCGCCTTTAAATAAGGTCCAAACCAACTAGTAATATATAATAAAAATAGTAATGGCTACTCTTGATGTCACGATTTGCATGAGCCATGAGTCGCGCGCCACTACAATCTCGCTATGATGAGACAGACAGGAGAGACGAGCAATGCAACTCCTGTTACATGTGAAAGTGCCTTAAGTATGACACAGTGCCGTGGCTGCACTGTCCTCAGTGCACGCTGAAGGTCATGGCTTGAAGGCACCAACAGCACCACGTTTTCTGCAAAAAGCAGAAACGAGACCCCGGTGTTTCCAAACCGTACACTCTCCTTCCCATGCCGGCGCTTTGAGATCCTGTCCATGAACGCTACAGACGGGATCAGATAGACGGGGCAGCCCTGACAGAGTCCAGCCTGTGCTCTCACTTGGGTTACACAGCGACTGGATAGCCCTTAAGTGACCCCAGCAGTTCACAATCCTGCAACACCCCCCACAGAATGCCTCAGGGAACACAGTCATAAGCCTTCTCCAGATCCATAAAACACATGTGGACTGGACAGTCAAACTCCCATGACCCCCTCAGGAACTCCATATGGGTGAAGAGCTGGTCCACTGCTCCACAACCCGGACGAAAGCCACAATGCTAGTCTTCAGTCCAAGCAATTACTAGGTTCCTTGACTTGCATGTCATTTTAATTCAAATACATTTGGTAAAAATCTTGACTGAATTTTAAAGGACCAAAACTGAAGACCATCGGTGATATTTATCTTTGAGATCATGAAATCCATTTTCTCAAACTACAGCTGGAATCTAATCGTGTCACAAATGAACCACAGTAAGCTAAAGCTTTATTTGTTCGGTGCAGAGAGAAGGGTTAATGTTGCTTTTTGTTTGACTGTTAAGGACTGGAAATTGATCTAAAACGTGTTATCTTGTATTTAACACAATTGTAATAATTCCTTAGATTTTTTGACGTCACTCCTTTGGGGCAGATCCTGAACAGATTTTCAGCTGATACCAACATCATTGATCAGGTAAATGGAAAGAAAAAGTATCTTTTATTGTAATTTGGGGAGAGGAGTTGTGACTTTAATTTAAAAAGTTGTGCATTTTAAAAGCGTTTGTTGTAGATTTACCAGTCTGTAGTCGTGTTTTGGTTGTTTTTGTCTTTCTAACGTCATCAGCGCTTTCTTTTTTAGCACATTCCTCCAACGCTGGAGTCTTTGACCAGATCGACACTCCTCTGTTTGACCGCCATCGGGGTCATAGCTTCAATCACGCCAGCGTTTCTCGCCGCCTTGGTTCCCCTCTCAGTGACCTTCTACTTCATTCAGAAGTATTTCCGAGTCGCTTCCAAGTGAGTGTGCTTAAAGGGGTTTGTAACAACAGTAAAATGCTTTTTGCATTTGTGTTGAAACTGTTTGCGGATTTAATCTGGATGCAGTGAGCGGCATCTTCTTCCTGCAGGAAGAGGGGAAATTTCAACTTTAGAGATAATTTTTTGTCTTTAGTGTGTCGCACAAAAATCCTTCGGAGCCAGACTTTCTTTTGTAACTTTTTAAAGTGGTTTTGATCTGTAGTTCTTAAGACCTTTTGAAGGTCTTTCAAGGGTTTTCTTTGGACTTTGGCTCCTTTTTCACTCCTTTTCGGTGAGTTGACCAGTTTTAGAGAATCATTTTTTTGTTTAAACTACTTAATTCTGACCTTTCGAGCATAAAAGGCTTCAAAAAGTCAATGGATAGAGCAGCATAACAAGCAACTTAGCTAAAAAAAAAACCGCAATTTTATATTTTATTTTGAGGCTTTTTGTTTTAAACAACCTGTCACAAAATCACAATTTGTTCTTTGGTTAAATATCACAAAGATGATACAGTTTCTCAGGCAGGAATCAGGATTTTAGCTCCGACAAGGAAAATGTTGGAAAAGGTGGATTAGAAGGTGTCCAACTCATTTTTACAAGGAGGCAAAATTTAAAAGTAGGTCCAAGTTGAGGGTAATATTTATTGAAAAAAATAAGATCAAAATTTGCCATGTTTCAGTTATTTTATGTTAATTATCCATACAAACAGTGGCGTTAACATTTTTCAATAGAGAAGTCAGGAAAGAAATAACATTTACTTGACAAATTTTTATTAATGTTCATTTCTTCTGTCTTCCCTTCTGTCACCAGTTTTTAACCTTTTCTAATAAAAGTATTTTACCACAATGGAAATTCAAACCTACAGCTACAAATGTCACACCTTGAAATTATAAAATTAACCTCAGATAAATTCAAGCAGGACCTCGTTGGCTGCCCCACTGCCTCAGAGTTCGAAAACATCAAACTTTATTTTCTCACCCTCACTGTGTGAACTTGGTACTAAGTATGTTCAGGTTTTAAACAAACTAAGCCGTGATGGAGACTCTACCGCCCACCTGTTTTCAGTACGTAGTTGCGGGTTTCAGCAGGAGGTGACAGTCACACAGGAGCGGGAATTGGGAATTGAAGCTAGCAGTTTACGGAAGCTGCCATGCTGTATTTTTGTGACCAGAGTCTGTGCACTAGTGATGTGGGGAAGTAAGTCCCACACAACCATTGTTACGTGAACTTTCTTTTAAGCCTGACATAACTAATTACAGGTGTAATGTAAGGTGAGGGGCCAGACAAAGTGCAGCCCAAAAACCCCTTATGAAGAGAACAATCTTTGGATGCAGTGTTCCCTCGCCCG
>JAOXNZ010000074.1:4986646-4999474 GCA_028566095.1 Kryptolebias brasiliensis
CTAAAAGATTTTTATGTATATATATATATATATAGTAACCTCTGTCATTGATTTACATCCAAAAATAAAATTATATCTTCAGTATTTTTTTTCCTTTTTAAAGCAGTCAGTAGAAACATGAGAGGCTGGTGTGTCCTGCAAAGTTCTGATGCAGTTCAACAAGTCAGTACTTCACACGTAAAGAGCAGAAACAAAATCAGGTTTGGAATGAAGCCAGGAGTGCTCATCTTTATCACAGTGTCACGACTACACATCAGTTTTTTTTACAGTGTCTAGTTGTTTCTGTATCCTTGCATCACAGCAGCATGGACTCCTGCAAGGCAAACGCCTCCTGTGCGTGCCTGTAGTGTGGTGCTCCAAACAGCTGGGGGAGCTGTTGCCGTAGAACTGGCTGCTGCTCTTGGAACTGTGTCCTGTAGTGAGGCTGGCTGTCTGGGTGGGGGGGGAATGTGAACTCCTGAACGGGAGACAGTTGGGCTTGCTGGAAGCTGGGAGAGCGAGGCATCCCACCTGGTGATTGAGGGGAAAGTGGATTCTCTGGTTCCCAGTGGGGCCTGTCTACAGCTCGCACAGGTCTACCGTCTGGCAGATGGTGTGGGTTCGCCTCACCCCTCTGATGCCCCTCGACTCTGTAGTCTACAGGAGTGTGGATCTGTGAGGTTGACGTAAGTTGTTGCAGGTAGATGGGGGTGGAGCTGCTCTGGGGTTCTAGCTGCAGGTCTGGGGGCGTTCTCGTGTTTTGAGTTCGGTCAGATCCTGGGGGCAGCTGTCTGCGGTAGGTGGCGAAGGAGTTATTCAGAGGAGCTTTCTTAGGGGAGACTCTGTTGGGCTGTCGTTGAGTGGTTACATACGATAGGTCTCTGTACACCACGCTGGAGGGTCCATAAAGTCTATCTTCCCCTCTTTGGTCCAGGCTCACACTGTACCCTGGGTGAAGGATGGGAACCTCAGTTGTAGTTCTTCTTGGAGACTGCTGATGGGGAGGTGTGTGATACAGATTTTGGCTGCCAGAGTAGCTGACTGGGACCCCTGCTGGACTGTTGTAGGAAAACTGAGGGGGTTGAGGGTTCTTGGTCATTCTTGGCCCAGATGAGATGGAAACTGTACTCCCATCCTGACTTTGTCTCTGGTTTAGGCCACTATGATGCTGAATTGATAAACTAAGGGGCGTCTCAGTGTGAGGGGTCCTTTCTCTGGACGGAGGCTTTTCAAGCTCCAGAATCTGAAAGTCCTGTTCCAGCAGCCCCGGTACATTGTCGTACTGTGAGGCATTGGAGCCTCGGTCAAAACCCTTGGATAGTAGCTGATGTTGGAGCTGAACATTGTCATCTGGGCTGGAAGGGGCCGGTGAAGCCCCAGGGCTGAGCTGGTTCCCCCGAGCTGCTGCAGCTTTGACAGCTTCTAACTTTGTCTCGGAGGGTTTGAACCAGCGGGGAGTAATGTTTCTGTGCGTGCTGGAGGCTGCGTTGGAGTTGTGGTTAGTGGCGGCATGGCTTTGAGGTTTTCTGCTGTCCACTATGGTGATCTGTGGTGTTGAGGTGGAGACTAATGAGGGAGTTGCCCTTTTCTCTGGTGTAGTGGTGGGGGACTGCTTTTGCTGTTCATTCTGGATCTCATTCGATCCCCTGGAATGGACGTCCCTTTTGTCTGCCTTTCGGTGTCGAAATGGTCTCTCCAGCGAGTCCCGGTGCGCCCGGCTCGGGGGCCGACTGTCCTGCTGGCGGTCCGCTACAGGACTTGAGTTCTGAGGAGGCTCAGCTGGCTCTGTGTGGCTTTGACCATTGCCCACATGGTTCAGCACTGCTGCTACATCAGGAGGGAGTTGCCCCAATGGCTTCTTGGGAAACTCTTCGTCTTTAGCTGCAACATGAGAACAATAGATCCACGTTAAAACTCTACCAGGAAGCAAAATGAACAGTGACTGTTGATTCACATCAGATGGGTCACAACAGGGCCATGAATTCATGCAACAACACTGCCATAGAGAGGTAAAAGTAATGGAGAGTATTCAACACAAAATCACATATTCACAGAATACAGAAAAAAAAATTAGAAATAAAGATAGTGTTTGATAGTAATTACATTAAGGGAGACTCCATTAGGAATGGCCACTTAGCTGAGTGGTCTCTAAAATTATTACTTTATTCCATTAAACAGCTTCTCTGGGCTGGAGAAATGAAGACCCTTAAATGTTTTGCATTGAAATCATGAAAAAAAAATCAATTTTCAATAACAGGCTTATTTCTGTACAACCTGTACATTATTATTTAAAGTGCTTCACACTGAAACAGATGAGTAGTACAGCTGACAGGAACATGTACAGACAGTGAAGGTGGAACAGGAAGTGCTGCAGGGGTTATCCAGGATGGCAACATTTGGGCACTGTATCCACAAACTGCTGTAGCTCTCTGGGATTAAAATATTCTCTAACCTTACCAGTTTTTCCTCAGGGTTAACAAAGTATTTTGTATGGTTTTGGTTTTATTATTCTAAACTATTTGGATGTCACTTAATGCATTTCAGTTTAAAAGGTCATATGTGAAAGTGATGACAAACCTTTGCTGCTGTTACTGTACCTCTGAGTGCAGCAAACGATAAGCTTGACTCCTCACTGGTTCAGGATATTTAAACTTGGGAGTGTCTGTTTTTATCTCTTGATTCCTGCCCTATATGTGATTGAGTCTAATACAGCTTGTTTTTGTGGAAGACATTTTTGAAAGTACGTATTTGTTGATGGTCACTTTAAATCACACTAAGGTTGGAATTGTGTTTTCAATTTGTCAGGTGAATCTAAACAGCTCTTCAGCATGTTACACCGTGAATAAAAGTTATTTCAAAGTAAATGCCATGTTCCATAGATTGGATTTAGGCGAATCACTTTATTTTGATACAAAATTTAAAACAATACCAGGAAAAACAGCACAAAAACAAAGTCAGGTAATGCAATTTTTATTATTTAAATTAAAGCAAGTTTAGTGTTTTCTGCTGAAGTAAACCATCGCAGCACTGCACCTCAGTAAAGATCAACTCTAATGTGGAAGAGAGAAAAGGTTGTGAAGCAAAAAAAGCCAAGTGCTGTTGGACAGACAGGCGACAGACAGGACGCACTGAGGGACAGATGGACAGAGACATGAAGAAGACCAGTCAGGATAGCCCACCGGTTGCTGTTGTAGGAGGGAATGTGGCCGCCACGCACAGCCACACTTTTGTTGTTGTGGGCTAACATTGTTCGAGAGCAGAGGGAGAGAAGGCAGATTAATGAGACGACAGAGCAGAACTGGAAACACCACGAAGCAGAGTCACATATCTGACCCAGCAGCATCATACACTGACACTGTCTTATGTTTGCCATCAATTTCTAAGACTCACGCCTGAAAATGTCCCTTGTTTTTCCAGTCTGTGGCATAATTTTGTCGTACCTGGTGCCGGCAGCTCCAGCTTTGCCCTCCTGAGCTCCGTCATGGACGCCTGTAGCTGCTCGACCACAAAGTCGTCCTCGTAGAAGAAATCTTTGGCTAACGTCACCTGCAGAAACTCCACCAGCTCCTCCATGGACAGCTTCATCAGGTGCTCTGCAGAACACACACGGTCGTGACTTTTTTTGCAGTACTTTGACACATGGGCCGGTACTGTTCTGTATCATTAAGTCTTACTCTTGTGCAGTTTGAGGATGGTGTAGGACATGGCAGGCAGCACTCTTTCACCCTCCAAGATGTAGATGTCCCAGATCCTGAGTGTGAGCGTGAAGGGAGTCTGAACACAAACACCACAGAAGGGTTGTCTTTAAATCATTTAAACTTGGCAGAAGTACTTTTAACAATTTTTATAAATCAGAATGTGTTGTTTCTTGGTACACCAATCAGCTTAATTTTACAAAAAAGTAGCAGTCATTCTCAAGGTCTGTAGCCATTTATTTCTGCTTTAAAGGGCAGTTCTGACCAGTTTAACAGCTACGTACTCTTCAGTGTAAACTTGCTTCACTGATGAGATCATTTAGAAAAATTCAAGGTGACACCATGTTTTGATAGATTAGATTTTTATTGAAGAGTGTTTGAGCAATCCAGGTTCGTGCCAGGGGTCATCACAGCAAGTCTATCAATATACCCACTGTCCCATCACCAATCCTTGATGCACTTTAAAGCTTTCTGACAACACCCTTTTTCTAAAGCCACATAAAATTGTACTGCTGTTCACAAATACTTGTTGAACTTCTGGCATTTTTTCACTATCATACTCCTTTGTCGCCTCCCTTTCTTTCTGCACTTCACCTTCCAACTCCAATCCTCAAGTAACACTATCCTGCACTACTTGCCTATCCCCACCATGGTAACCAGCTCTCTCCCTTTGCTTTTCATCCTCTGTTGAACCTGAATTGGCTTTTTGTTAAGTCATTTCACTTTCATTTTTGGGGCATTAAAAGGCCTCTAAACTCAACAAAGAACCTATTTTACCACAAACAAGATAATTCCTAAAGAGCTGAAAAGTAAAAGCTCCAGCATACTCCATAAGATGTCAAGACATTCGTTTCCACATTTGCAATGAGCGAACTAGTCCCTACGCTGTCCAACCAAGGTGTATTTCCACCAGCTGCTACTCAGCAGAGCAGTAGAAGCAAAATGAGTTCATTAAAGCTGCAGCTTTTCCACAAACCCCTGTAAGAAAAAGTTTGGCCTGGACCTTGTGTTGTGAAGCGGTGGACAAAGCAAATGACGTGACTTCTCATGGAGTATGCTAGGCATGGACCCTACTAATTCATTATTTTATGGACTGATTTGAAAACTGCTACAAGCTATTCTCTGATGTACTCACTCTGTCCAGGAAGCACTGGAAGAACCACTTCATGGTGTACAGACTGGTGAACACCTCTTGGTTGTCCTGCAGCAACAAAGAATCAGCAACCAGCTCTGTTAGAGTTTCTTCTATCTCTTGTTAGTTTGCGTGCAGCGGTGTTGTCTCACCAGGTGGTGTTTCAGTTTGGGCAGCGTCTTCTTCAGGATTCGATCGTGATGCTCCTGAAAACGCATCAACTTCGGGAAACCAGGGACAAAGAACCCTGAGACAGAGGACATCATCAGCATGTTATTTTCTGACACTCGGCACCATTAACAGAAAAAAATTGATGTTTTTCCACCACATTTCCTTTTGAGCTGTGAAATAAAGTCCTAATTTTCTCTGGTCAGAAGACAGAGTGCCTTTAAGACACTGAATCGGCTGCAGCCACAGTCATTTAGGCTTGTTTTTTTTTTTTCTAAAATAAACAACGTTTCAACTGAAGCCAGTTTAATTGCTGCCTCCCTGTTGTTTCAAAGCGTTAACTGGACCTCCACTTCTCCAGTATGATAAAGCAGAACATGATAACTCTGTTACCGTGCATGCTGTGCCTCTGCCCAGACAGCAGTTTGACCAGAGCCCAGAAGGCGTCCTCTTCATTCATGTAGATCAGCAGCAGAGCCGTGATCTGACTCATGCCCTGACAGTAACCCACCTCCTGCAAAACACATTCATTACTGTGAAAACACACACACAAACTTCTATACTGATATTACATGTTTGCTGAAACTCAAGTGACGTAATGGCTTCTAAAAAAAGTCCTTTTTTTTTGATGATTACTGTAACAGACATTGATCATATTTTGCAGCAAAGATGAATTCCACTGTTAATAAAAAGTCAAATAAATTTTTCTCTAAATTTGTTTACAAGTATTAAGATCACTCCAGATGAACCTTCAACAGAACATAAATACTGTTTGTAAAGCCAGAGGGTTAATAACCGAGTGGTCCAGACTCACCGTGTTGTACATGGAGTAGGCGGTGAGGACATTGAAGAGCGCCTGCTGCCTGAAAACACAACAAAGTGAATAAAAGTTCAGTTTAGTGCCACAGTCATCGTTTACAGATTTTACCTCTGTGGTACAAACAGGTTGAATGTGATGGTTTGCTTTCACATAAAGTTGCACCACGTCGTATAAAAACACTGACTTGACGTCGTAGCGATGCATGAACATGATGTGGTCCCTGTAGGTTCTGTTCACGTCCAGGTCGATCTGTCGGACGTCGGGCGATAACACTCTGGCTCTGGCTTTCAGCTTCTAAACACACAACCATTAATAGTGGATTATTGAATGTTGAACAGCCTCACATTGTTTTCTATAATTATTCAAAGCAGTCTGTTGTCCTCAGATGGAACCTGTTTAAAATACAACTTTTCACTGCAGCCCATCAGTACATAGTTTTAACTCTAGCTAATGAGAGACCCTGTTACTAACAGGTCCTGTTGAGACTTCAGACATGGCTGAAGTCTCAACAGGCACTTCTCCCCTGTTCACTTTGGGCCATTGCAGTACAGATCAGCCTATGATAGTTATTTACTGATAAAATTTCCTCTGGGTACCACTAGAGGGAGCCAAAATACCATCAGTGGTTTCAGTACCACAGTTTGAGACGTGTGGAGAAAATGGGAAAGATCTCCATAGAAACACACAATCAGTAATAAGTCTTTTCTAATAGTCACAGGAAACACAGGACGTCAATCTCAACCTGAAACATGTGATCTCCACTAAGTACTACCTGCCAGAACCTCAGGTTGACAAATAGTTAGAGACACAAAATTGTGAGAAAATGTTCAAATTTTCATTTAGAGTCATACTGAATCGTGCTGACGTTGCATAAGTAACACAGCGTTCCTACAAGTGACGTGCAATTTTTTGTTACAGTTTAGTCACAAAATGTCCCAAAGCTGTTTCACAGTTCTCACACGCAAAACTTAAACGGTTCCAGACGCCTGTGACAGTTTTGAGAGTATATTTGCCCATACAAATCTGTCAAATGTTCAAAATTACTGCAACACGAGGCACTGCGACTCGGGGGAGGAAACTGAGAACCCTCCCAGACGTTCCAGCTTGTCTCCAGCACAGTGAGACGATCCTTTAACCCACACATGTCAAACTCCGGTCCTCGGGGGCCGCTCTCCTGCTTGTTTTAGACGTGTTCTTGCTTTAAAACACCTGGTTTAAATGAATGACTTGTGGACGTGCTTCTGGAGAACTTGGTGATTTGGTGAGGAGGTAATTAAACCATTTGAATCAGGTGTGTTGGAGCAGAAACACCTAAAACTTCCAGGACAGCGGCCCTTGAGGCCTGGAGTCTGACACCCCTGCTTTAACCCTTTAGTCCTACTGGTGGAGGAACACATGATGGAACTTCTGGTCTGAACAACAGACTCTACAAATCAGGTTCATTTGTTTGTGTTACTACCCTCTAGTGGATCGCTCCAGTAACAGGATGACTTTACAGGCAAAATGTGACGTTATTTGATAATGAAACAGGTTAGGAACATGATTAACTAGGTACAACAATTCAATTGCTTGTTAACACAAACAGCTAATTAGCCAATCACGTGGCAGCAATAAAATGTCTTTAGGCATGAAGACGTGGTGAAGAGGACTTAGTGCCACTCCTGTCAGCTAAGAACAGGAAACTGAGGCTACAGACTCCCCAACACTGGACAATAAGAGACTGGATAAACGTTGGAGTTCAATGAATTTAGACTCATCAGAACAAGCAGAGACCTCCAGCCACCAGATCTCAGTCCTGTCGAGCACCTCTGAGATGTGGTGGGACGTGCAGCGGACATGTCAACATGGACCAGACTCCCTGAGGCTTGTTTCCAACACCTATGATGCAAACAATTAAAGCAGTTCTGAAGGTCAAAGGGGGACCTAATAAAGCGGTCGGTGTATTTTGTTTTGTTTCAAGTCTTACACAAAAAGTGTAAGAAAGCGTTAAAAGATATTTAAAGGTCTGGATACCCTTTAAAAAACAATAAATTTAACTTAGGAAGAACTCTCCTCAACAACCTCCTGAGTTTTTTTTTCTGGACAAAGACCGGAGGAAGTTAAAGTACTTTCATAAAAGATAAACCTGCTCCACGGGCAGAACTTTTCCCTTTTTTATTTTCCACATGGTTTGCTTGATGAGCCCCGGCTGAAGGCAGTGATGGATTCATCTCACCGGCCAGAACTTTCTAATGAGATACACAGTTTGTCTCGACACAGAAACAAACTGCAGCTCGGCACAAACACAATTAGAGCCGCGGTTCTTTATGAGGCCTGGGCTGTAATTAATGCTGCTGAGGTGCAGACAGTTTGCAAAAAAACAAAGATTGAAGCAGCGCTAAAATCTGTACCTCGTAGAAATCTTTCTTCTCCTCTTTTATTTTGGGAACGTCGAGCAGCAAGCACCACACCTCCCCTCGGAGCTGCAGAGGGATGCCCTTATAGATCCTCCGAAACAGCTGGAAGGAAGGAGGAAAACACGGTTTTTATTCTCTTACAAGAGAATCATATTAAATATGTGTGCATTCATGTACAAAATTATTTACTAATAAATTACAAGTAAAACTGTCTTATGAATTAAAACATCCTGCAGAGCTAGACTACACTGAAACAATGGGTCATATTCTTTTGTATTGGAAATAAAATAAAAATCCTACATCAGCACCGAGTACTACTGAGTACTACTGAGTACTACTGAGTACTACTGAGTACTACTGAGTACTACTGAGTACTACTGAGTACTACTGAGGCATAGTAGGAAATCAAACTGAGGAGGAAGATTTTGTAGAGGTAGTTCCTCACTGGGCTGCAACTGTTGGCGACTCAGAGTTGCGAGAAAACGGGTAAATTTGTTGATTTTACCAAACGACCAGCGACCCGTGTACTTTATTTAGTTGCCTGTATCAATCAGCAGCTGCCCCCATTATTACTTACTGTACTGGAACATTATTATTTAGGACCAGTGTGCTTCTTAGACCTGGACATGTTTTCTGTTAGAGGAAAGGTGTCAGAATCTGGCTTTCGTGCTCAGAGAGGCACGCCACAAAACGGGGACGTGTTCGAGAAGCCCGGGACGACTCTGGAGCTACTTTGAGAGAAAATGTGTTCTTTGAACAAGTTCATAACTCAAGAAATAAGACAGCAAAGCCTCTGAAACTGAGAACCCCAGAGAACCGACCTAACCTTCAACTGTTGAACTCTGATAAATGATAATTTAAAAAATGACGGTTCCATCAGTTATTGATGAGGTGCTCCTCTAACAAGAGCTCAAACAGCTGTAAGAATAAGTACAACCTTATCTTCTGCTACATAATGAATTATTACATTTTTATGTGAAACTTGGGCCAACATTCAGCAGCACCTGTAGCAACAATCAATACTACTGAAAATAAAAATCTCTCTTAAAGATTTATCCATGCAGGAAAACATTATCCTGCTTCTAACGCTGCTAAAGAAATGGTTTTCTTTGCGACAACATTTCACAATTTATTACAACGTTTTCCTGTAATAAAACACGGCTGCAGCAGAGGAGCGTCGTCAGCTGACAGATGTTTCCAACATGTTTGTACGAATTTAATCCACCAAGATTATGTTAGAAAAGAAAGACCGTCCACTAATGTGATCAACTTTTTCCTTTCCCTCCTCCAAAGCTCAGAGGTGAAATGAGCATCTGGCACCTGCCAGACGCTCTAACAGAATACAGAGCGCTTCCCTCGGCGTGGCAGAAATGTCAGCGGTACAAGCTGCGAGTGCCTGAACGTACTCGGCGTTCTCCCTGAGCAGAAGCAAAGGCCTTTGGAAAGGTGAAGCCGAACCATCTGGCTGGATGAGCTCCAGCAGAGACTGCGAGCAGAGCCAGAGTCCACAAAGAGGTGGACGATCAGCTGGAGTCCTTACAGCCAAACTGCTGGAGCAGCCGAGCCAATCGCAGCCGCTAATAACCTGCAGGCGGGTGGAACGGTTCTGGGAGGTGTGAGGAAGGACGGAGAGCAGGAAGGAAGACATGGTGAGGCTGAGAGGAGCGCCCAACTCACCAATTAAGGTGGAAAACAAATATGTTGTTGCTAAAAGTAGATGTTCAGGCTAATTATCCCACAACGTGCGTCAGCACCTTTTAGAAAAGAAATTAGTGCTGAGTCACTACAGCTGTGTGAGCACAGGATTTATATAGACTCTTAAACTGCCCACTCCAGAAAATACATGTCTGTAGAGTTTAAACAAACAATGTGAGGAGAGAAAATATCAAAACTACAACCTTTAAATGTTCTAACAGCAGCGGCTCAAAGAAACTCTTTCCAATGATTGTTGATCATTGCAGGAATAATCTGAGAGTAATACTGCAAACTCTCACATGTGATGACTCTCTGCTACTATCACATTACAACTTAGCTCAACATATATAAGACAGAATGAGGTCGATTAACTGGGCAGAAACGTGCCATAATGAGCTTAAACCTCCGGTGTTCGGATCGTCTGACACACAGGAATGATCCGTCTAAACAATCCATTACAAGGAAAAGCTGATGTCCAGAGACTGTCCCCAGTCCTCCTGGTTGTTTGAGCTGCAGAGAGGCGAGGACATTCCCTTCGTATTTGATGTCTAACCTGAGCTTGTTTTGCTGAATCGTGTGTGAGGAGCTGATGAAGAATCATAAATCAGATCAGTAACCTCGCCTCCACCTCAGGGTGTGTGTGTGTGTGTGCGCTTCACTGATGTACGAGATTGGTTTGCATCTTTCCATGCTAAAAAGGCAGAGGATTGTGTGTGTGTGTGTGTGTGTGTGTAGACTGTTCAACACTCCATCAGCCTCCCTCCACATTTGGGACTCACTAGTTGCTGGAGCAATAGGCTTGTAATTAGGTTCTGATGAGCGAGTCAATCAGTACAGCTGTTGGACTAATCATCCTTTAAGTGTGTGCGTTTTCGTGCACACACTTGTGTCAACATTTAGCCTGAATCTGTGCTCTTTTTGCTTTTGTTTGCATTCTTCACTGAGTAAATACAGGTCGATACGTCTCCGTGTTAACTGTTGGTTTTATCTAAACAAATATGTACTTTTTTATCTCTTTCTTTATGTTCAGTGACCTAATATTAGGATATATTTACACCATCTACCAAACACCAAGAACATCTGTTCCTGAAACTTTTACACAGGAAATATTAATTTGCCTGTCGAGCGCTGTCATAAACTTCATCATTAATAAATATTACTGTTATGCTACATATCATCAAATATAGTCAGAAAGCCAGAAGCTGGACTATTTTTATCACCAAATATAAAAAACGAGGATGGATGTGAGACTCTGAAGAGGACGTCTCTCATTATATAAACAGGAATGGACATGTCCACTATAGTTTACCCTTAAAGGTTAATAATACAAATTGGTAGATTGTTAATTTAGGTTGTAAAACTATCACTAAAATATGAGGTTTGTTTTATTTCAGGTGATGCTGCTGTTGGTGATTTTCTGGTTCAGTCTAGATCTTGATAAGCGTGTTGCTGCTTTAACTTTAAAATGTATTTAGGAGTGTAGTTTAATCTCTGCTCTTTTGGTGACTGCAGGATTAAGTTGTGCTGTAATTCATGTTCAACAGGGACCCTGAACCAGCAACAGTTGGACAGAAGACTGTCCTGATCTGCTGAACTAAACTTTGGGCAAATGTAATAACTTGTATTATATTTACTGCAGCTTGAGCTTGAAGAAGTCACTCAGGAACAGCAGGACACTGTCTCAGAGCGTTCCCTGTCCTGGCATCTCCATGTACTTGTTGAAATTCCTGAATGGACAATGTTGCCTGGTTTGTTGTTTTAACTCTGGCAGAGGTGCAAACAGTCACGTTTTAGTGGCTGACAGAAGAGTTAATGTGCTGTTATCCTTCTTCATATCTTTATATTCAGTAAACATCCAAAATGAACGGCTCTCACTAAAGATCTAAAAGAAAGTTATTTCAATTATTATTATTATTTTATCCTAAATCTGTTTTGCAACCCGTCAGTCATCAGAAACTGAAAGTTCTCCCATTTTACAGTCCAGAAAAACTGCTTTGATTTTGTTTCGTCTTAACAGCACAACTGTTATACGTTTTCTTTACTAAAGATTGTTGAAGGTGCTACTAATCATGGCTCCGCAGGAGGCCAGCAGGACAGAGGACACATCGAGACAGACCGCTTCAAGAGATCCTTCCTGTCCACAGCCACCAGCATCGATAACAACTCTTTAACCAAACAGCATAATGAACTCCAGCAATATTTAATAAAGTATTTTTGAATTGAATTTGAAGGATGTGATGGTATCTGGGTGTTGGAACTGGAGAACCGCTGCAGTACTTCCTCAAAGTCTGCAGTCACTCTGGAGTCGACAATTTGGTTTGAAAGCAGGGAAATAACTGCAGTAACTTCCATAAACTGTTCTAATTTATCTACTCCAGCTTCTGTCCCTGGCTTGGTCTGAAATATCTCTGATCAGCTCACGAGAGCTCGTTAAGCTCCTGCCATGTTTGAAGAACAGAGACTGATATCAATGACATCCCAGGACCAGCGTTAGCCCCGCCCCCTGGGTTTGATGACCCGCTACACCGGAGCCAAGATATAAAGAAATACATCAAGAAATAATTTTGTGTTTTGAACAAAATAATGTTCTTGAAAATGGCATTTAATTACTAATGAATACTCATGTTTAATCATTTCATGATGTATTTATTTAGGTACTTTTGTCACTTTTAACCTCCACAGTTAATGACTTGAATCTGCTCTCTTACTTCCTCACTGTGGGGGAAATTTTCTCAGCAGCAAGTGAAACAGGAGAAACTCGAGCGTGAACCGTTTCCTTTCTGACCCGACGTCTCAAAGCTCTGCTGCAAACACCGATGAAAGGCGTTAGAGCAGGGGTCCTCAGTCCTGGTCCTGGAGGGCCTCAGTCCTGGTCCTGGAGGGCCTCAGTCCTGGTCCTGGAGGGCCTCAGTCCTGGTCCTGGAGGGCCTCAGTCCTGGTCCT
>JAOXNZ010000074.1:5012379-5022469 GCA_028566095.1 Kryptolebias brasiliensis
AAAATTTACTACCAACTCAAATTCTGTTTGTTACCTTTTAATGGCCTTAATTTGAGCTCATTTAATTTACTACCTTTACTACCCCGTGGAAACCCTGTTATTAAACAGACTGAGACAGTACACGCCGTTTGGCATTTACAAATGTGACAGTGCGCAATAATGAGTGAACGAGGGGAACGTGTCCCTACTTCCTGCCGGCCACCACAGCCATGAAGAGACGCCTGTGTCTCTGTGGTCTTTTTAAGTTCACAGGTTTCTAAGTTTTGCAGGAACAGTTGTAAAGACGACTGTATTTTCTAACAGTAATTTCCTTCTACTGCTTCTCAGCAGAGCAGTAGGAGGAGGGAGGAGCTTCTTGTAGCCCACAACAACTTCTGATCAATCACATGATACTTGGAACAAACCCCTGTGAAAAAAAACGTTTGGCAAGGAGCCTGCGTTGCTAAGGGGCCAACAAAGTTGCTACGAGAACAAATTAACACAATTTTCGTCAAGCAACCAAGTGAATGAAGGCCGACTTCATGGCTTCCCGTGGAGAGGCGGCTCTGTGGGGCTGGGACCGTCTCAGTTGGTTTAATAAACACATCTAGCTGCGGTAAGGGACGTAAAAAATCGGTACAAGAACAGGAGAATTGAGAAGCTGGTTGGAAGAAACCCATTTTAACGCTGCAGGAGGAGGGAGGAGCTTCTTGTAGACTGTGAAAGGTGTGTGCGAAACCGAACGGCTCGCAACCATGTGACCACGAACCGACTTCTTGACGTCTTATGGAGTATGCCAAAGCCTTAAATGTAATAGTGCACAGTATTTGTCAATACTTGTCTCTACACAAAGAAACAATAAACGAAATGATGTCTAACTAGCTCTTCTTCACGTTACTTCCAACAGTTCTGGGATTCCTCTTCTTTGGCTGCTTTTTGGGCTTTTTATTTGACTCCAGTCATTCTCTGACTTCCTCTCTGGGTCTCTGGGGTTCAATGGGAGGAAAGGCTTAACATGAATTTCCAAAATGCTCCCAACAAACACGCTCCTCGTTGAGCTGGCTGGCATTTTTATGACGGGATGGTGTGTGTGTGTCAGGGAAAGGCTGCCAAGAGCACAAACAGCAGGCGAAAAACTGCTTGAGGACAAACAAACAAATACAGTCAAGACTTTTTTTCTAAATTCCTTCTGGGAATTTGGCCCCAGGAGGCCTTGTGGTTCCCATAGTGAGGGGAGAAGAACCGGACAAGAATTGGGGTGCAGTCTTTTCTTTCCACTGAAGCAGAGCCTCAATGCTGATTCCTTTAGAGACAGATCTGTAGTCCAGGAACCAAGATGAAGCTGTTAGTTGAGTTTTTACGCTTCATCGATCACAACGACGTCCATGATGAAGATTGTTTTTTTGACTTGTAGCCTCAGAGCTCTTGGTGAAGTTGTGCAGATTTGCAAAATGTAGTTTTTTTTTATTTTAAAAGATCTGAAACTAACGGGATGTTTCATCTGTGTGGTCTTGACGTTCATGTGTTTCACAGTAAGTGGAGCAAAGTGAACACATGAGGGTAATGGTTGCAGACAAAGGTAAAGGTACTTAGAAGTGATTTAATGACGATCCAAATCTAGAGCTTATTTATTATTACCCGTTTAGAAATCATCTCATCTGAATTAACGGCGGCGTAAAGGTCTATGACAAGAACCAGTCTGAGTCTTTGGAGATTACAGCCATTTTAAAATGGCAGCAATCCACTTTGGTCTTGGTCTCACTCAGAGTCAATCCTATCTACAACAGGTAAAATATTAACTACTCATACCTTATACACAGAACTGCACTTCAAAATGGCTGCACTATACCTTGAAGATAGCATACCAAAATGTTTTATTTCTAAATTAAAGATCCTTTACTGTCACAGAGGTATAAGCGAAATTCAAGGAGGTGGTTTTTGTTTTTTATTAAAACAACATTTAACCTCCCGACAATCAGGGACAAAATTACAGGAAACATTTGTTAATCTTTTAAAAGTCCGGTCTGGGCAAAAAAACCTAAACAGAACCTGAGTGAAGAGTCGACCTTTGGAAGAGGACTCAGTCATCGTTCATTAAAGATTAACCCCCTCCCACAGGGAGCTGACCTTTCACCTTCCCCATAACCAGCCGGTCCCCAGCGCCGTCCTGCTGTGGATAAAATGTCCCCGTCAGTCACCCTCTCCCTGGCCTGCTGGATGCTGCGCTGACCCCCTCCCCCGCCCTCCTTCAGGAGGAGCCGGAGCTTTTCATGCACCGTGGCATCACACAGGTGCTGCTTCCTGTTTACGGTTTGACCATCAAACGGGCGAGGACAAGACGTGCCTCAGAGAGGAAGACGACAGACAACTTCATCTGAAACGTCCTTAATTCTGATTTTCAGCAGTGAAGAATAAACCAACTAGATTCAAACAAGTGTTGATGGAAAAACGCTGACGAGGGAATAAAAGATAAGAAAGATGGTTCCAGATAATGACAGTGCTGGTGGGGATCATGTGACAGGAAGTGTTGTTGCCTGGGTTTGTTTCTCATCGTTTGCTGTTGCAGCACAACAACAACAACTAGATTAACCACAAGGTTCCCCGTTTCCTCTTCCAGCTGCTGTGATGAGCTCTTTTTGTTCTTCATGTTAGAAAGTCCTGACGTGTTGCAGCCTCTCCATCCTCCGACTCCGGAGATGAGAAAAATAACAGTAACAACAGCTGGGGAGCCGATTGGAAAGGAACTCATTTTGTGCTTCACTCAGTTCGGCTTTTCCTTTTCTTCTTCAGCTGACGCCCAATTCTAATAAACCGTTCACCGGTTGTGACGTAGCGTGCATAATTTTCAAATAAAAACAGGACCTGACAGGTTCTATCCTGGCTCGTTTTCAGGTGAACTGGATGTGGAAGTTCTCTCAGCAGAAATCTGAAGTGGAGCTTTTCACTTCTCTAACACGTCGACCTTTTGCCAGGTTTGCGGCAGCCTGACATTTAAAAAAAAAAGAAAAAAGAGGTACAAATGTTGAACGCACTTTTCTAGGTTACTTTGCATATCTTAGCATAGATTTGCTTTTTTTTTATTCGTTTGTTTTTTAAACCAAACCTGAGCAAAGATGTCTGATTTTCTGTAATTGATGAACGCGCTGAAAGCAAATTTTCTGAAATATCCCGTCAACGTGCTGCCGATTTTTCTCTTAATCAATAAAAAAAAAGCTTGCATCTCATCTCAAATGAACTGATTGTTTGATTTTAAAAACAAATTATAGGAAAAGCAAACGATTTGAGGCTTCAAATACTTACTATTTCATACTCATAGTTTCAGCCAAGCTTGAGAAATAAAGATTTTAGGATTTATTAAAGGAAGTAAGAGGTTTACCTTTAAATTATTCATTTTTTTTAATGCACCTCGCCGTCTGGCTGGGTATTCATAATACACTGCGCTTCAAAAAAATAATAAAAAGAGGTTTTAAATAGTTAGCATTTTATTTTCAGATTCACCAAATTTTTCATTTAATATTTGAAAATATTAGTTTTAAAGCTGGACAAGTTCTCCCTTCTGGGTCTGTACAAACTAACTCTGTATAGCCAATCCAGTTGAGTGTGTAATAATGCTGAAATAAAGCAGTCAGATGATGGCGACACCTCTGCCAGACTCAACAGCAAAGTTTGATCACTCCTCAGCTTATGATCGCCATTTTAGCCCTCGCTGCGTAAATCTTTTCACCGTCCTGCAAATAATAATCAACCACAAAACCAGTGAAACACGTGAACTGAAACATCCTCTTTGAAACTTCTGCAACGGTCCTAACCTTTTTCAACAACACAGATGAACCAAATCGTGTTTTTGTTGACAGTTTGGTCAAACCTTTAAGGCTCTGAAACACTGCGTGAGTTCTTAGTGTATTTTCTTTTCAGAGAAAAACCCCGTCTGCTATTCTGGTACCAAAGCTGCATTCTGTCGTCAGAGCTTCACATTTGGAAGCAAAGTGTTAGCTCATAATGGTTTGCTGTTAAGCGTGTGCGCTGGTGTCACTTTGCTGCTGCTGCTGAGGTGACATCATCTGGCGTTTGTGGTCGGCGGCTGGGAGGAACATTAGAGGTGCTCACTGCAAGCGTAAATAAACTTATCTTGAACTGTATGAAATGGAGCAGTTCGAAGGAGTTTTAATAGCTTTTCAGACATTAATATGCAGTTCTGAAACGCAGGTATGCACTCAATGTAAACAAAGCGCTCGGCTGACTGTTGAAAACGATGTGGAAGCTGGTTGGCTGTAGTCTGAATCTCAGAGAAGGTGTTTAGGAGGAAGGAAGCATAAGAGTGAAACTGCTGCAAAACGCAAAAGAGGAAGAAATCTTATCTGGACCAATACATGAGAAGCGTTGGACTTCTTTATCCAAAATGGCTCTCCAACGGACGTCACCATTGTTGACCCGACTGTTTTTGTAACAAACCCATGTGGTAGCTGGCAGCTGTTCACAAATTTTACTCTTTTTTTTTTTTAACCTAAAGACACAATAACTATCAATATGAGAAAAATATTGAGGACAGCCAAGTGTTTTTGCATGTCCAACACTACGTGAATGCAGAGGTACTTCGTGATTGTCGGCCTTGTATTCACAGTCAGGTGTTGCATAAAGAAACGCCAGCAAGATATGATGAAATACACATCTGAACTGAGGTGATGAACAACAGTTTTACCTGTTTTGGTTCAGATACTCTGGCAAGTAATTAACATCATCTGTCTCCACAACACAAAATATATATATATAAATATACACACAGTAGTTGCACTTTGTTGTTGTATTGTCTCTCTAGACTGAAGCTGGAACTATTTCACAACCTTCAATACACTAAAACTCAGATTTAATAATATTCTACAAATTATTTCCATACAGAAAAGCTGCTTTTAGAGTTGTAGCATGTGTGCAAAAAACAAAAACGAGCCACATAGCAACATAATGTAATTTAAAACAAATCTAACATGATTCATATTTAGACTAACGTTTTGAAATCTAGGATCTGTTTTCCAATAAATCCTCAGCTCAGACAGAGAAGGAGACGAGCCACTTTACATCAGAGACCTACAGACAATTACAGGCGTTTTCAATAAGACGTTAGCATTAGCTTCGGTTAGCCTGCTGTGGCAGCTCAGGCCACAGTGCATCATGGTCTAGCTCCACTCATGTAGTGTACAACTACATGACTGAAAAAGTGCACTTAAACACCACAACAACATGGCTGACTCTCCATTTGAATAAGTGGTCAACCTGAACACAGCCTGAGTGTGGTGGTAGTAGCTGAGAGTCATTCCCAGCATCTATTCAGAGCATTAAATGATCACGCACCATCTTTATTTAAAACGTTGGCATGTTTGAGATGCCAAGAGATTATTACTGAGTTTGAGGAAACTTGTTTAACAAAGCAACTAAGACATGAACTCAGTTGTCTTCCAAAATCAATACAAGGCCCCTTATTAAATCAATAAGAGATTGTGGAAACAATACATCGCCCACACCTGATATGATCTTATCTGGGATTCAGATGAGCACAGAAACACCAACTTTGCACCTAAGTTTGAGGCCATTACGTTTGTAAAATAAATCAAATAAGATAAAAAGAAGCTGCAGTAACTTAGAAGCAGATTACACAAACCGGACCAAACCAGACAACTTATCAAAACTTCTAATCTTGTACAGAAACAAACTGGATCAGAGTCTCTCTTTACCTCTTTCCAAGCCATCCTCTGGATCCTCCAGGCAAGCCTTGGTCGGCATGGGTCAAAGATCAGCCGGGTCTAACGTGTCGAAAACCCAACCTGAGCTATCTCATGGCATCGCCGTGGCAACACAGAGAGAGGAAACCCGAGTGCGGGGCAGAGAGAAGTGAGATCAGCTGTCACAAAGCTGCCATTTGTGGCAGGAATCGGCACACGGACACATCTGACTTCAGAAGGGAGTGGATCCCACTCGTAACATTCCACCCCCCCCTCCCAAACACAACAACACAACAAGCTTCATTCAGCACATCACAGAGAGCCAGACTGAAGGGACAGAAAGGAATGAATGTTTCCAGACAACCGGGTGACGCGTTCAAAGGAAGATTTGCGGCCAAATTAAAAAGCGGTTTTTAAATTTGCGAAATGTGGGCGCTCAATGAACTGAAGGGGGTCAGACGATGACAGATGGATGATGAATAGTTTCCATTAAAACTTAATTAAGACACGGACACGATGTACCATCTTGTGATGTGCCTTATTAAAGATGAGAGGGGAAGTGGGTGGGGCTGACTGAAATGAGAAACAGACGAAGAAAAGAAAGGAAAAGCCTCTCTTGTACCCTCGGCTTTATCTCTGCTGCATCAGGAAATATTTGCAAACTGAAGTTCTGTTATCACTTCTGAAGCTTCAGGGTCACGGCAGGAAGACAGAGAGGGTGGGGCTCTTGTCTGGTCGCCTGTTTCTTCGTTTGAAATATTCTGTGCTTCACTGGCTAAAAAAAATGACCAGCTCTATACCATAAAGGTAAACTTTCCATCATGTTTCATGTTGTCAGAAAGCATGAAATGAGACGGTCAGAAATGGTCCTTTAATCATTTCAGGAGAAAAACAAAATAAATCAACTACCACTTGTCCTCTTTTAAGTGAAAGTGAATATTCATGTCAGAGTTTTACACTAAAATCAGTGTGAAGGACCAAGCAGTGAAGGCATAGTGGACACGGGAAAAACGTCTTCAAGGGGCTTTATTTCACCCAAGAAATAGCAAAGTTCTAAGTATAGTTAATGTGTCCATAAAAGAGGTCAACTAAATATAATCTCTACTAAAAAAGTGACTTATGAAATGTTAACTGAGCAAAGCAAATCTACGCCAAAATCTACTCACCAAACTGACCTCCCCAAAGACACAGAAGAGTAACTCATGTAGAGATTTGGTCAAACCATTTACACACAATAGGGGAAACAGAACTAAACATCAATACTAACTAAGGACCAAATGATCTACCTAAATCTAAAACACCCCCCTTGCTAACAAGCACATGGTTGGTCCTGTTGAGCTGGCATGGTGCTTTCAAAGTCCTCTGCCCCTAGCCACGCCTCTTGCCCAGACAGGAAGCAGCCAACTCACCCAAACAAGAGAAACATAATTAATATTACAGACCACGGTACACGTTCAACTGCAAAACAAAATAAGCATGTGGGCTGATTTTACCCATATGTGGCTGAGGCCATCACAATGAGAAATGATGGAGTTATAGCTGTTTTGGTCAAACCGGGAAAATACCGTTACGCTCAGTGTGTGTTCTTAATGACTATCAGCTGCCAACGCATTAAGTTTTAGGTCAACATTTGCAAAAATGGCTATAGTGGCGTTTTAGTCAAACCAGGAGGTCCATCAAGTCCAAAGGTTAATCAGTTGGCGATGTACATTTAATGATTACTTTAAAAGTTTTATTAAAATTGGTCTAGTAGTTCATGAGAAGGAGGAGGAAGAGGAGGAGTTCAAGTATCTGGGAGTCTTGTTCAAGAGTGATGGTAGGATGGAGGAGGAGATGGATCAACAGAGGGGGTTGCTTCAGCAGTAATGAGGGTGTTGCTTTGGTCTGTCTGTGGTGAAAAAGGAGCTGATCTCAAAGGCAAAACTCTCGATTTAGTGATCCGTCTATGTTCCAACCCTGACCTATGGTCATGAGGTTTGGATCATGACCAAAAGAATGAGATCCTGGATCCAAGCAGCAGAAATGAGCTCCCTTCGTAGGGTCGCCGGGCTCACCCTTAGAGATAACCTGAGGAGCTCAGAGTAGAGCTCCTCCATATTGAAACGAGTCTGCTGAGGTGGTTCAGGAATCAGATTAGGATGCCTCCCCTTGGAGGATTTCCAGGCATGTCCCACTGGGTGGAGACCCCAGAACAGACCCAGAGCTCACTGGAGGAATTCTGTATTCTCTCTGGCCTGGGAACACCTTGAGATCCCCCAGGAGAAGCTGGAGACTGTCACAGGGGAGAGATCGTCAGGGTTTCCCCCTGAACCTGTTGCCCCAACAACCTGACCAAGGATAAGCAGTAGAAGATGGATGGATGAATAAGATATTCTGCTAACACACACACAAGCTTGCATTTCTATCCTTATTAGGACATTGTATTGATTTTCATTGATGTAACCAAACCCCAACGCTTACAGTACATGACTAGCCCTAACCTAAACTCAAACAATTCATTCCTTAGACCTAAACCCAAAACTGACGTTCTACAGGATTCGGGCTGAGTTTTGGTCCACTTAAAGACCATCAGTCTTGACAAGGTTGGTGATTTTACCAGAAAAGGTCCTCAAAAAGTAAAGAAAAAACAGGTACATGCACACACACACACGGGCAAAAACATTGACTACCTTCACAGTTCAGCAGTGGGCAATGATTAAGTTTCTGTTCTGCAGTTTAACTTCCTCACAAGGTAGAATATAAGGAGATATCTTATCAAACACACCTTTTCTCTCATTTCATCACTGAAGGTGTACGGAGTTCAAAACGATCCTTTTCAATCAAATAAAGTCAAGATCTAAACCTACTCTAAAGAGGCAAACTGAGGCTGATTTACAGACTGAACCCAACCAAGTTAATTTAATTAGCTGTTCTGTTCTCACAGAGACGGTTCTGATAGAAAACTGTTAAGACACTTCTGTGATCTGAAATGTTCAAACAGCCTCTGGAAATCAAAGCTCTGTGGTTTCAAGATGTTTTTACAGCCAGGAGGAAGTTTTAGCTGACTGCAATTGAGAAAGAAAGAATTTAAACTTAAGAAAGATCTTGACACGCAGAACAAAAGGTTTTAAGTTCAAAGTAAACAAACATTAACGCTTATTAACATTTTTCTATTGCACGCAGGTTGGAAAATCAGTTTTTGGAAATCTGCAAACAATCAGACGAGTCGGATCAAACACGACTGATGCCAACAGTGCCAACTTCATGGTCGTCACGAGCGTTTCATTAACAGGACAGGACGAGACGGGCCGGGTGGACACGGGACAAACAACTAATCTTTCTCACTGCACAGCCAGAGATCCGATTAAAGGACTGACACCAGAACTTAAAGAAGAGTTTGTTCGATATCTTTGTTTCTTTTAACTTTTTTTAAGTTAACTTTTTATTTTGATTTATTTTTTACATCAATAACCCTCTAATGAATCTAATAAATGATTAAATACATAAAAAATTAGAAGTAGTTGTTTAAGAAAGTACCACATTTTTATAAATTTTGGAATTTAGTACATAAAATACAGACAGAATAATTGTTAGAGTTTAATAAATACTGCATAAATTTGGTAAAACTGCTTTACTGTTTTTCTTTAATGAATGTATTAAAATTTAAAACTGAACCAGAGGCCGTTTTTATCCAGTAACAGAAACTGTCTTAACCAAGTTGTTGCTGTGCAGTTTTCAGGGGATTGGTTTTTCCATCTGATTTGGGTTTGCAGCTTATTTCACAATAGAAATAAGCTGATAAGTGACAAATCTTTGGATAAAACTACAACGTACTCTTTAAGTCTTAAATGCCAGGATTACTTATAAAACATGTCTCGTCATTTTCCTCAAGGAATCAAACATATTTAGATTTCAACCATCGGGCTCCTTTTCCGGAGCCTTTCCACCAAATTCTTTGTCCAAAATCTTCAACTTCACTTGACTTTCAGTCATTTCATTTCAGCGTAACTCTTCATCAGCAGGATTATAAAATTCCAAAGAGAGTTGGGTTTTCTCACTTGTTCTACCAAAAGTCTAAATGTTCAGTTTGTTTTTGTTTTTTTAGAATTTTTGTCTACACTGTAGGACAGGTTAGTGACCGAAAAAACAAGATCACGGATACAGGCGATGAAAATGAGTTTTCTCTGCGGGGTAACTGGGCTTTCCCTTAGAGTTAGGGACTCCTACACATCAAGAGGAGTCAATTGAGGTGGTTCAGGCATCTGGTAAGGATGCCTCCTGGACATCTCCCTTGGGAGGTGTTCCTGGCATGACCAACTGGAAGGAGACCCCGAGGAAGAACCAGGACACGCTAGAGAGACTATGTCTCTCTGGAGGTGTTCCTGGCATGACCAACTGGAAGGAGACCCCGAGGAAGA
>JAOXNZ010000074.1:5045137-5060935 GCA_028566095.1 Kryptolebias brasiliensis
TTAATCTGCAGGTGAATCCAGCTTACAGAACATCTGGAACTCCACTCTCTGTTTGAACAGAAGAGAAACGTCTTCAGATACAGAACAGAAGAACAGATGTTTTTGTTTTTAACCTTTTTTGGATTCACCGTGTCCTGGATGACTGAGGATCTATACCAGCATATGATATTGGACACTTTTAAAAACAATATATGAGAGTATCTTTGCTTAAACAAACTAAATATTAGCTGTAGCTGCTGCATTTCTTTTCCTGTTTAATAATCGGACAAATATGCACAGCATGGCCAATAGCTGAATACTCAGAAAACTGCAAATAATGACCAGTAATGATCAATTAGCTGGCACACCTGCCACAACCACGACGCTACTTATTATCACAATTCTTTTAAGAGCCTTAAAATACATTTTACATTAAAGAAACAAACACTGATTTGTTTCTTTGTTAGGATCACACTCTGAAGGTTGACCCTGAATTTGTAAAACCAAACAGCCCGACATCTTCAGCCTCCTCCAATGAAATAAAACAGGAATGGGACACTCGTTGCCCTAAAGATGCATGCTAAAACAGAAGGGCAGGGATAAGTGGTAACAGGACTCGAGCTAATCCCTGCCAAACTGATACTCTGTTCATGAGTTTGAAGATTTATTTTATATAATTATTTTATGCTTTAAAAGAACCTGCTTATAAACGACTAAAAAGTCTTTAAAAATCCGTTTCTGGCTAATTTATGTCTAAAAGTCACATGATTACTGGGTGCTAATTGGCTTTTTGGTCAAACAGTATATTAAGCATCTTCAGAGGTGAATATTTTAAAAGAAATTATTAGTTTTTAATGTTTAGGGATGAATTTTCAGTTTAAAGGTTGAAGCCAATCTGAACTTGGCTTCAATTGGACTAGTTTTGATCTGTTCAGATGCCAAAAACAAATAAATAATAACAAATAAGCAGCAAACTTGGCTTTTTTTTAATGCAGCACTACCTTCTTCTGATGGAGAATAAAAACACAAGTCTATCAAAGTGCAGATTTTCTTTAAGCAAATGTGGGCTTTTTTCGGCTTGCTGTCATACAAACCTGAGTCATGCAGCGTTAAAGGAAAGAAAGAACCCCTCTGGAGAGAGATAATCAATCTGATGGGTTTTACTGGGTGGTAAATGAATTGCAGGCCGACAACTTCTGTGTCACGCTGATAAAAACATCCAGCAAAACAAGGCGATTTGTGGAAATGTTGACCACAAGAAGGAGCATTCTGGGAGTAAACTTTAGCCTTAATGACTATTTTGCTGCTGAGAGTAAAAAACAACAACCTGGTGTTCCTGAAGCCTTTAATGTTAATGTTGGAGTAGATCCCAGGAGCTCTGCCTCACTTCCTCACTGAGAGAGATCTGACACAGTTGCATCAATGAAAACAGCATGTCATCCGTTATAAAACCTGGACCAATCTTTATCCCTAATCTCTGTTCAAGTTCAAATTCACAGCGTGCTCAAAAAGGGGCAAATGACTGAAGTGCAGGAAGCGCAGCAGGCTAATAAACCTGCCCGACCTGTGGAACAGCAATAAACTGAAACCGCTCTCCTTCCCCAGGTGCTTTCCCAACCAAACAAATCCTTCTAGCAATTAGCCTCGAGTCATTCTGTGGTCAGGAAAGCCCTAAATTTATTTTGTGTGGAGTAAGATGACATGTCATTATCTCTCCAGAGCTTTTAAAGCTGCTTTTAAAAGTAACTGAACAACAGTAGTGGTAAAAAACAAGACAGCAATCTGAAGTTAAGGCAACCAAAACAACAGCTGCTGCCTGACTTTTCTTCGTAGATTTTTAACGAGAACTCAGAGCTAAGAGTTATTTGGAGCTGCGCTCACAAATCAGTGCCATCTACGCATTAGATGACATCTCCTTATGTTGATAACACTCCACCTCCTGTCAAGACCTAAAGGAGTCCAGGGGTACAAATAGAAACTTTTAAAACTTTATCTGAAGTCCGTACTTCAGCTGAGCAGCCTCCAGATGTTGAGCTGAGGCAGCTTCTGATCAAAGACTGCAGGTTTGGCGTGACGGCTGACTGTAAGGACCTGTGTTGTCCTACAGTTACAGCGCGCTCGAGTCGAGCAGATGGAGACCAGATGAGGCTCTGAGACGCAGATAATTACACTGCGCCACACCCAGACGCTCGGTGTGCCTGGACGCCACCCAATGACATCAGTCTTCTCCTGACAGGGGGGAGATAAAGGCAAAAGGTAGAAAAAAGGGCCGGTGGGGAGATTAGAGTCAACCCTGAGTTCTGCAGTTATGTTGAGAAAAACAACTCAGACTCATCAGGTTTTAGCTGGTAGTCATCTAACAGTGGAAGGGCTCTGAAGAAAACATTAAACAAGTCAATATTTCATTTACAATAAGCAGAAAAATATCAGCGAGCTACAAAGAGGTACTGTGTTCCTGTTTTGCTTTTCTTCCATTTTAAGATAGTTTAAGAAGTTTATGACAGTCCAAACAAACTCCAGTAAATCTGGATACATACTGGATCCTGTTTTCCAAAACCTTTGCATTCACACCCATTTAGAGCAAAAACATTATCACCCAATAACCATTAAACGGCAGCTGGGTTGCCACGATACAAGAATTTTAAACCTGATACTAATAAAAATCTCAAAAGCGTGGATTAATCCTTGACTGGTGATCTTTGACAGCCTTAACTACAAGTTTAACTTCTCTTCCTGTTTGACTGGAGTTTAGTGTTTTCAGGAAAAAAGATAATTACAGATAATTTCTTATGAAATACTGGTTGTTAAGATAGATTAATTTCCTTCAATTTCTTTGACAACCCTAATAAACACAGTCAGAAGGTTAATTATCAGACATGAAATGGAGATTGCTGGAGTATAATTTTAAGTTTTTCTGTGTTTTTAGGGAAATCTTTGAAACGATTCAAACTCGATCACTGAGGCTGCTATGGTTTGTCAAAATCTGAATTTGACCAATCTACACCAGATAATTATAAATCTATATATTTCATACAAATTTAGTTTTTCACATTGAGAGTTTACAGATATTGTTATACGTGTATTAAAACAAAACAGGACTAAAGTAAATAACCCAAAATACTGCTGCTTGCATCTCTAATAACATCTAGTTTTAAACACAATTATCTTTTGATTGTTTTGAACAATGGTAAACACATTATTTTCCAAAACAACATTTTTAATGGAGGATAAATAGGCATTAAGTAAACCTTGAGAGTTTGAACATTTTGAAAATTATACTGCTGAATTAAATTGCCATGAAACAATAAAACTATTATTTTAAGCCAAAATTCAACCTAAAAAGCCAACAATGTCCTTGTTTTCTGTCATTTTCTTGTTATTTTTATGGATGACAAATCAAGCTCTTTGCTGCCCACCCGACACTTATCCTCTTAACGAACTGTGCTTTGTAAACAACATTAATTGTGTCTCTTCTGTCACTGTTATCACTCTGCTCTGGGTCTACGTCCTTCATCTGTGCTGGTTGGTTTTACGGGGGGGGGGATGGAGCGTTATTTGGCTCCAGGCAGACGTGCAGTGTGTTATTACAAGACGTAAGGATTTCGTGCTCTTCTGCAAACAGTTTTTGCAGCTCATAAATCTTATTTGTTGCATCCCGCCAGCCTGAAGGAACATGTGATTGTCTTTGGACAGAGCAGACAATCACACATATCCAATATAGTCCTGAGAATAAACTGGAACACTGTCTTGATGACAATGCTTTGCTTTCAACTGGCCTTACTGCTAGTTTAAAACTTATTTCACTTTGTTTCCTCTGAATTTAAGACACTGATCCTTTTAATATTGGGAGCCTTTTCTCGGTAAATAAAATAAATAAAAACACATATAAGAGCTACTTAAAATAAAGTGGTGCAGAGCGAGTATACTCAAAAGCCACAGATTACATCCCATTCTTCTCAGTCATTATTGAATCTAAATGCCTCTAAACCTACTTCCTCGTGTGCACCTCATTCTGTTATGAGCTCCAGGTGAATTACAGGTGAGATGCTGTTTCCTGCCTCTCACCGACTTGCAAATTTCTTCTCTGACAGCAAAAAAAAAAGTCAAAACAAGACAAACATTCAGGGTTGGATTCTTATATCACCGTTTATTACAGAGACTGCTTATTGTTTGAAGGACAGGCTGGTAATATTGAGATTAAATTAAAAACAACATCTACTTTACTATTTTCTACTATTAGGGGTGGGAATCTTCTGCTCTCATGGTTCGATGACAACTCAGAGGGCTGTGATGGCATTAAAAACTGAGTAGTTTTAATGACTAGCACTTATTTTACATGAAAAAATATATTTTCATGCCTAATAAAGAGTGCACAAAAACACCAAAAATCTCTATTAATCACAGGCTGCTGACCAACAATTTGCATGGAAGCTAACTTAATATCGAAAACGCCACAGAAAAGCTAACGTTATTAGCATCGGGTTTATCACTGGAAATTTAAACACAAATCACACATGAAAAAAGACAGTCATGCTCTAATTACACCTGTTATTTACAGACAGCTTTACTGCAACCTGTTTCTACTACAGGGAGCTACGGTAACTCTACTAAGACAAACAACGTGCAGAAACTATTCTTAAAATGGCAGCGCAGAGTAAAGTCAACAAAATCAATTTTTGACATTTGAAAAGCAATTCGATGAGCTGAGTGTAAGAAAACCCTCTGCCTCCCAGCCCTGACTGTATGACTACCAACCAGCTTCACTCAGTTGTTTTTAATGCAGGTCAAGTTGTTCAGCTTGGGTCTCACTGCAGGAAAATTCATTTCCCCTCAGCGTTTAAAGAACCACGTTTAGCTGAATGTCTTATTTCTCAGACTCAGACGACAGCATCTCATTGGTTCTTAACTCGTTGTTCTTAACGGGTTGTTCTCCTTGAATTTGCGGTCATTAGAACCTTTCAGAAACGTCTACAATTCTTTTTAACTATTTCAAACTTTCAGTAAGGTTATAAAATCCAAAATGTGTTCACCACAACGTCTCCAAAAACGTTAGCATAATGCTAACGCTACATAGCATTATAGTTTTTACACCCATTCAACAGAGAGGTGACTTCTTTAGTGTTTTGTCCCCCACACAAGGACTTCTTTGTAAACACTGGGGTTTAAAACTAACTAATTAAGGATGGTTTACTGTAAGCTGCAGGCTCTTGATTATGTCCTGTCACTGTATTGATGCACAATCATTAACGTTCGCAGCGAGATGCAGCTAAGAATCAGGACATTTCCACAGCTCTACTCTTAAACCACAAGGGATCCCCGCCTCTGCAGTAAGCCACATTAAACAGGAGCAAGAAGTACTGGCAGCAGCTCGGAAAAGTCCTTTTTTATTTAACAAAGCTGGCTTTGGTAACAGCTCCCAAAACAAGCAGATAAAAAGGTTTAAATATAGGCACTTTAATTACAAAACTGTGTGGTTAGTCCATCTTCAGTTTGCACCACAAAGTTCTCATGTAGCTGTTTGGTTTCAATCTAACTCCTTCTGGTAATGAATGTCCTGACCCCGCTTTAAAAGAGCCCCTGCCTCGAAAATTAACCTGCAAACAAGAACTAAGAAGCAACTCAAAAATGATCGTTTTTCTCTGCCGCTTCTCAGAAAAAAAGAAGAATCAGATCACCCACCCTTGTTGTAAAGAAAAGTAACACGGTTCTGCCTCAGGTAATGGCCTTAGCTGTGTGTGTGTGGGTGTTTTCTATGGGGGCGGGGGGTAATTAAGGTAATTAGCTCAGGATATCAACAACAGCGACCATCTCCAGGCGAGAGGCTGAGTCTATCAAAGGTTGGGATGAATAATGAAACACATAAAGGCCTTTTCAGAGAACACCTGCTGCTTAGTAAGCTCATTCAGGTTGCATCAAAACAACAACAAAAATAAACAATCTGCTCTGCTTCTTCTCACCATTTTCTAAATGTTTTACTCAAGTAAATAAGTTTATGTCTGAGAGACATCATACATATGTTAGAAAAGAAGATTTGTGCCTTTCAGAAACGTTTGATGACTGTTTGCTTTCTTTTCAAACTCATTTTGCTTTTTAATTTAACTCATTTTTGCAACTGAAAATAAAAGGGAGACGATGTTTTTGCTTGTGTCTGTCATGACAGCAAAATCATCTAGACAGATTTTAATGATACCCAGAAAGTAATCATTGGATGTACGTCTACAACTAATTAACTATTGGACTCAACCCAATTCAAGATGGCTGCCAAAGCCAACTGAACTTAGAGAACAAATAATTGGGTGTAACTTTGTTCATTTTACAGATATGGAGCAAAGGTTTGGTGTGCTTGCAGCTGAGACTAATTCACAAAACCTACTCCAAGCACCGCACACCGGACGACATCTTGGCTTTAAACTTTGGCACCAACCTTGTTTGTCTGTTAGCAAAATATCTCATAAACTGCTGGTTGGATTTCAAGAAAACTCTCAGAACATCATCACTGTACATCTACAAATGATTAACCTTTGGAGTTACCCCAGTTTAGAAAGGCCTCCACAGCTAATCGACATTAGCAAACAAAAGTGGCCATAGCTCAGTCACATTTATAGATATTAAGAAAAGGTTTGATGTGGTAGTAGCTGAGAGTCCCACTCAACTGGCATAAAGTAATTTACAAGGTTTGACCAGAACATCTATGACTCTGTTCCTTCTCATCAAAAGATGATTTTAGATTAAAACTTTGGCATATAGGAAAGTGGGTGATATGCATTCCCTTAAAACTGTACTGATCTGTTGTTTAGAACCATGCAAGCGTTTGACTTGCACACACACACACACACACACACACACAAACACTGAAAAACCAAAGTGTCAAAGTGACGGACAGCTTCTCCTCCTGTCACACAACCTGGCTCATCATTTTTGTATCCCATCAGAACCAACATTAAACTGCTGAGGTTTGATTGGAGGACAGTGGAAAAGAATAATCGTGTTAAACCTCTCAACAGCCCACTGCAGAAGAGGCTGCTTTATCCAATCGCCTTCCAGTAATCGATTAATTTATGTTGGGTTTCCATGGTAACCCACTCCCGGCCCTCCGGTACACAGATATGCAGCATTACGGCTCTGCACAGAGAAACGCTGGAGAGCCACGCAGTGATTTAACACTTCTGGCAGGAGGAAGTGCTGCTCCCTGTCCAGTCCTTATCTGGAAAGTGATCCAAGAAAATAAAACGGTCCGCAACAGTGCAGCTGCTGAAACCACATGTCTGATATCACAGAAGGAACAGATCTGTGGGAGGCATGAAAAAACAAACTCCTTAACTTAGTTTTGCACAAACAAAGCAGCAAACTGATAAAGGATTTCTGTGTTAATTATATTCTGAACTTATCAAGGCTTGATTAGCATGTATTGTCACCCCTCATGAGGTTTAGTCTGACTGAATGAAGCTGAATCGCCCGCCACCAACGGCGATGCAATAATGTTTTTGCCTGTCTTTGTGTGTGTGTTTGCCTGTACTGTTAGCAAAATATCTCATGAACCAGTGGATGGATTTGAATGAAACTGTAAGAAAGTAACCACTGAATGGGCATCTACAACTGATTAACTTCAGGAGTCAGCCCAGTTCAAAATGGCTGCCACAACTAATCAACATTAGCCAACAGATAAATGGCTGTAACGGTCAATTTTACAGATATTGAGATAAATTTGGCGTGGTATTACAATAGCTAAAAATCATCCTCTCTCCTGCACACGTGGGAACATCTGAGGCATGAAGAGGATAGGCTGCATCCTCTCTGATGAGTCACACCGAGCCGACGTTTGAGGCCGTGCCACTGCAGCCGCAGAGACATACAGCAGCGCCGGGCGAGAGCTGGAAGCCACACACACCAGCTGATGGAGTGCTCATCCTAATTTGTTCCCATCATGCTTTGCAGTGTGACTGATGAGGTATGAGGGTTGCAGTACTTTGCGGTCCTCTTTGCCATATGTTTCTACCGTCGGGGGGTGGGGGGAAGGAGGAGGCTGAATATGCAAAAGCATGTTTAAGAGCTTTTAAACCCCAAACTGATGTCGAGAACCAGCAAGAACACCCCCCCCACACACACACACACACAACCTGCTGAACTGGACTCGAACGCAGCACAAAAAACATGAACTCTAATGTCCACCTGCACTGCATTGCAGAAGATAATAAAGTGAGTTAAAAAACTAAATAAAATCAATAATAGCTTGGTTTTAGTTTCCAAAGCTGCTCTAGCTCAGTTAGAAGTAAAAAACAACAACTTGGTTTCCATTTAAAACAACTCTTTAAATGACTTGTTTTTCCACGTAGGCCTTAGCTGAGCAGTTAGCCTACATGCATCAAAAAACAGCAGGTGCTGATTCAAAGCGTCAAAGAGTCATTCAGCTGATAAAAAGTTTTTCAACAAAGCCAACCATGTGTCACAACCTCAAAAGGCGCCTATAATTCCAAGTGTTCCTGTGTAAAAGGGACTTTGGACATGCTATCCAAGATTTTATGGGATGTTTGGGAGTCACACATCGGTCAACAATCCAACCAGCCCAATCTGGCATTTCCTGTGCCTAACATCGCAAACAAAGCAACCAGATTGAAAGAAAGCACCCCAAAAACAGCCATTTTCAACAACTAACTTACTCATGGCGGGAGTCCAGGAGTGGGGGTGCAGGACGAGGCCTGATCGGGGCGGGGCTTTGGACAGGTGAGGTTAATCTCCACTGGGTCTTTCTGAGAGGCACTCATGACCTGAGAGAGAACAAAAACAAAAAGTCAGAACAGAAAATCATTTGCACACAAACAGTAGAGTGAAATAAGTTTAACTGATGGCTGAAAGAGACCAGAACTTGCCGGGACACAAATGGGCAGTGTGGCACCTTCCTACGAGGCCATGCTGAAGTGAAGCTTTTCACTTGGTGTTCAAGTAACAACTATTCCTACACAACATCTAAACTTTATGATGAATGACAGGCCTTTGATATAACTTTTGGAATCTTGTAGATGAAACAATTCCTTAAAGAACAGAAGTTTCAATAAGGACAGTATGGAAAACGCTGCCTGGATTTCTCACATTGTTGATTAAAGATGGGGGTTTTATAATTAACCTTTTTCACTGGGACAGAAATGGTGGAGGCGCAGAGCGGGTAAATTACTGGCTTTGCAGTGTGTGTGTGTGTGTGTGGGGGGGGGGTGTGTGTGCGACCGAGCATCCATCCATCCAAAGCCACCCCTCTGCCGGACAAAATTACAGTAATCTGATGATGGTGGTAATGGTGGGTAATTTGACCGCTCTGCAGATGCAAGCAGGAGCCGAAGGGAGGCGGCGGGACGGGAAGGCGGTGGGGAGGGCAGAACGACGCAGGTGATGTAGAAACTATATCTCCCCCCTCCCACCACCTCCTCACCCAGCCACTGTGTTGTATATAAGCTTGAGCGCTGCAGATGTAGAGGGCTGGATATTCTCCGGGGCGGTGAGCGAAAGCAGCGAGGATCAGCAGAATGTCTCAGCAGCGTGGGGGGGCGGGGCAACAAGCAGCAGAGCAGAAAACTCTTCAGAGAGAGAGAGAGAGAGCTGATGCTGTCTTATGGGAATCATTTATTATCATCCAGATTTTATTTCCTTTCAATTTGAGATCGTTTTAGGATCTTTCTGCATTTGACCACTGATGCAGTGTCAGCAGAAAGGGGGAATGAATTAATATGAGCCTCAAATTGTCAGAAAATTGGTATACTATTGAAACATTTTGATTATTGGACTGGCTGTAACCTAAATTTCCATCTACTGAGCTGAAGTCTGATGTGGTAGTAGCTCGGAGTCATTCATAACACATACTCTGACTGCTAATACGTCACGTGAAATCTTGGGATATGAAGAAATTGCGTGCAACGTTATTTAAGGTCTGACCAAAATGATTTTTTACGAGTTTTAAATCTCTTACACAAAAGGCTGTGGGTGATATGTTCCTTCAAGCTGTGCCAGGCCATTAATTATCAGACATTTTTTAAAATGCTCTGATTCAGCTCTACACTTCTGTTTATCCTTTAGGTTTCCTTGCTTTCTTACCGGTTTCAGAAAAACCACACAGCTAACAATTTCTGAGCAAGAACTGTAACATTTAAAGCAGGATTAATCAAACTTTCTTTTCCAATCCGTTAGTCTTTGAGGGGGGAAGACAGACAGGAAGTAAAATCAGAGTTCCAGGCTGACAGTCTTGTGACCCGAGATTAGATCCAACATATGTTCACCTCCGCCCTGAGGAAGGAGGAGCCGTGAAGCCAATCAAACACGTGGCCCCGGCTGACCCGAGGTCAGTTCAGACAGGCTGAACCCTACTGAGGTCACGATGTCAGGTGTCACTGTGGGAAGAACCTGTTCTACATTTCTGGCAGTTTGATTCCAAGTTCACATGCCTAACAATCTGAATAATACGTCACAAATTCTGTTTTGTTTGCAACACATCACTGATGGCAGATAGGCCTGCTCTGATATCTGTAATCACTGTTATTGTTGATGTCAGGACAGCATATCTGCAGCATCAAGGATGTAGAATCACTCAAAACATGCCATATATCCTCCACAGACTCTCAAAGGGACTGATATTTAACACTGTGGAGCTGCCTGAGTAGCTCCCACAACAGGGTCTTAATTTGCAAAAAATATCTTCATTCTCAGTCTGAAGAAAATTTAAGGGTTTATTGAATTTGCCAAAATGGCTCCATTCAGAACCTTTTAGTTCAAATAGGAGATTAGATAGATAAATGGTGGCAAATAATGTGTGTTTTATATTTGTATTAGCTCTTAATTGAAAGCAAATGTCATACATGAAAAGTTTGAATGTATGTTTTCAGATAATGGCTCTTTGGAAATCACCTCAATGGTGCTAAAATACTATTTAATATCCTTCAAACTGTGTTAACTTTGCAGTTTTCATTTTTAAAGAGTCAGCTAAAGAAATGAAAAACGTGCTGCTGGCAACAAAGTGTCTAAAGATCCTATTTAAAATAGATTTTTTTTTCTTCTTTCTATATTTTTGGTTAAGATCTTTTAAAAATAGTCAGGAAGTGGACTGAAAATGAAAGACCAGAAATTCAGCACAAGTCCTACTCAAGACCACTTTAAATGATTACAACAACAACAAAAAGCTGCTTGAAAGAAACAAGAGGTGGCTCAGGACTTCTGCACAGAAGAAACAGGTCATCTAACACATGGTCAGAACACTGTGTGATTCTAAATGTTATCAGAAAAGAGATGCGTCACCCAGACCTGAAAACCACAACATGCAATACAAGAACCCCCCAGAATTAAAGGCCCAGCATTCTGTGAAGGAATGATTATCACACGCTGGTAATCTTACCAGAGTTTTAGACATAAAATCATGTTATGTTGAGAGATGACAAACCAGAAAAATGCACAACTGGATGCTTATAGTGTGTGTTGGAGATGACACTCAGCTTCTACCACGTCAAACTTCAGCTCAATGTGTGTAAAACAGCCCTTTTCTGTGTTTGCTAATGTGGATCGGCTGTGGCACCCATCTCAAACTGGACTGACTCCAAAATCCAATTATTAATTCCTAGAGCTTTCATTAAAATCCACGCAGTGAGTCATGGGATATTTAGCAAACAAACAGAAAGAGCTGACTCCAAATAGTTAAATAGTTAAAATCAGACTCAGTTAATGTGCTGGGGATCAGTCTCAGCTCCTGCAGGTATAAACTGCAGTTAACACCTTCAACCACCTGCTGCTGGAGAAGCAGGAGCTCATTTGTTGGGTGGAGGGAGCTCAGCACGCCAGCAGCTTTGAGGGATGTGCGACTACCGTACTGTTATGACGATCTGATCGCAGGTTTAGTTTATTAATATCTCATTCATACTGTTCGGGTGGGTTTGACATCAGGTTAGCTGCGTCAGGAAGCAGTGCGGTTTTCTCTCTTCCTCTACCCAACACACACACACACACACACACACAGAGGCCAGCAGGAGAGTCAGCATCTGGTGGTGTGTTGTTGCTCTGAAGCTGCCCATTAAAAGACAAAGCGTTGGGCTGAGCCCACAAAGATCAGCAGCCAATAAAGACGGGCAGCAGCCGCAGCTCGGTGCCAAGGCCCGGACAGCAGGAATCCTCTGTGTGTGTGTGTGTGTGTGTGTGTGTGTGTGTGTGTGTGTGTGTGTGTGTGTGCATTCGTTACATCTGGTATGTGGGTGAGCCAAGTCTGCCAACTCCTGCTGCACTGGTTTTTTTTTATTTTTTATTCCTTATTGCATTTCAGCTGAACTGCATTTCTACAGAAGCTGCCGTAAAACCAGAGGGGAACACAGAGACTTTGCAGCCATTTTGGTTTAAAACTGCTCCACCGATTTTCTGTTTGATGATCATCATTTAAAAAACTTCTGAATGGACACATGATCGATTTTTACAGTTCCAAACTCCCAGGATGATCATAAAAATGGAACTTAGTGTTAATTTATCATTTTAACATTAATTTAAAAATGACATTCATTCAGATAACCAAAGTTTAATTTCAAAGGAAATGATAAGAGTTATGAGAAAAAGGATTATTTCTGTTAGAAAACTTTGATTTAAAGGTAGATTATGAAGGTTATATGCTACTTTACTTACTGTGCTATCTAGATCATTTTGTCACAAATCCCAGTTAGGCCAAAAATCCAAATTCTCTTTTATTTGCCCAGCAGCCTGTGCTCATTGCCAGCACGGGTCACATTTGTAGAGATAAATAAAAAAACAAGTGCCCATTATGACCACATCTGAGACGACAAAGCAGCTAAACAGAAGTGATCTGTGTGAAACCCAACATTCTCCAGCTTTAGCCCACTGGATGTCTTTCAGTCAAGACTTTAAGTGACTTAGAACCAACTAAAACTTATAAATATTACCTTTTCTCCTAATGAGGCCTGTGAAATCTCATAATCTCCACGCTAGCACAGGTTTAACTTTTTGTTAGATAAAGAAAAGCGTCTTGTGATATTGATAACATTACATTTATTTTCACTCACATGAGCAGCGTGGCGAGAGTGAGAAAAACATTAACAGTTTAACTAAAACAAACTATTTTCATCATATTAAGATAGTTTGGCTACAAGAGGTCAGACCAACATTATTTTACACAAGGTTTGTTTGTATTGCTGCCAATGTTTGTATTAAAAATTCAAGTTTCATTTTGCATTTAACTTGAATATCTCTCCTGCAGCAGGGAACTAGATTGGATTGAAAACACAATTTATGTGTTTGGGGTAATAAATGTGACCAATCACAAATAAGGTGTTCAATGTTTTAGACTTTGGATGGTGATGAAACCTCAAAATTATAATAACATATAACAGAGTACTGATGTGATTATAATCTGCAAGTTAGAGAGAGTATCTTCAGAAAAAAATGAATTCAGAGACTGAACGAGAAAAGCCAAACTAAACCTAAAAAAAGAGCAAACTATAAAGTAGTTGCAATATGTCCTTGCCTGCGTGTGGCAGACAAACAGACTGAGAGGTTGAGTGTCAAACTGCAAACACAAGAGAGAAGAGAGAGAAGAGACGTCCTGTGTCCCAGAGACAGAAATCGTTGCCGTGTAACAAACTGTCAGACATACACAACCTGCCTGGGTCTGGGAGCCATGGAACCGCCTGGCAAACGCGCTGCCCTTTCAACAGGAAACACACACACAGAGAGAGAGACGGGCCGACTGTTTCTGAAGAGGCTCTACAGATGCTGCAACACAGATAGAAAAGGAACAAGAGCAGGAGATGAACTAATTCATGGTGGCTGACCCTGATAACAGCCAGGTCTTTCCATTTCCTCTCCATCACTGAATCACAGCTCCAACAGCTGAGTTCATTGCCAGTATCAGGACACAGACTTTTCATCATTATACATTTAATATTTATTAAAGACTAAGTGGTTACATTAAATGAAGGTTGAAAGGATGCTCAGACAGCCATTATTTGAATAAGGCAGCTCTAGTTCAAACCTGACCTCATAATTTCCAACCTTTTCTTTGTGTTTCGACCTCCTTAACGACAGCTGCTGGTCAATGAAAAGGGCTTTAGGAGCACAACACAATGTTTCATCTGGGGCCAGGGCCGAGATCATTAGCACCAACTAGACCCAACTAAAACTGTGGCCATCATTAAAAGACAAAACAAAAACACAGCTTTAACATGGAGTCGAACCAGCAGTGGAAAAGCAAGATCATTAGTCGTCATCTTCTTCTCTTTTTTTTCCACCCAGCTTTTCATCTTTTTTTTTGGTCAAACTGCAGCAACATTCAAAAATCAGTGTTTCCAGCTGTTACGCCCGCAGAGATTATGCTTAAGGTCCATGGATGTAGAACAACCAGTTCAATATTTTATGCAAAACAATATTTACTGTATATATGAGTCCACATTGCAAAACATGTAAAGCTGATGCGTATACAGATATTGTGTTGCAGAGAAAATAAAGCTTAAAGACAGTCTCTTTGCACTGCAGTCCTCTACAGAAATGTAAAACACACTAGAAGATTTAAGCTTCATGCTGTTTTGTACCAGACGTCCACAACAAAAAGAAAAGGGAAAAAACAGCCGGGCTTAAAGGCTCCAAGTCGAGCACTTGCTTCAATTTGCTCAAAGGAAGGGTTTCAAAAATGACAAGTTTCAAATATTCCTTTCATAATTAAATCTGACCTGACGAGTTCTGCAGCAGTTTGGATAGTTGTAACTAAATCAAAGCTTTGCTCCATGAAGCTTTTCTTCGACCCTGACCATTCCTTCACTCCCTGCTGGTCAAAACCCCCCACCACAACATGATGCTGCCACCGCCGTGCTTCACTGTGGGGAAGGTGCTGGGCAGGTGATGAGCGATGCCTGGTTTCCTCCAGACGTAACATTTAGAATTGAGGCCAAACAGTTCAGAGACCAGAGAATCTTGTTTCAGTCAGAGTCCTTCAAGCACCTTTCACATGTTTTGCTCTAAGAGAGGCTTCCATTGAGCCACTCTACCATAAAGCCAAGCTCAGCAGAGGACTACAGTTCTGGTTTCCTTCTGGAACTTAGTCCCCTCTTTACGTAAGATCTCTGAAGCTCAGAGTGACCCTTGGGGTCTTGGTCACCTCTCTCACTAAGGTCCTTCCCTCTCGACTGCTCAGTGTACACCGGGGACCAGCTCTCAGGGGGGGCCTGATCGTGCCAAACCTCTTCCACGTGATCATTTTAGAGACAACTGAGCTTCTAAAAACCTTCATTGCAGAAGATTTTTTCGTAGCCTTCCCCAGACCTGTGCAGGCAGTTTGATGCTCCGATTTGCACAGTCAGCTAGGAGGTCTTCTATAGAGAGGTGTGAGCCTTCATCAAACTGTGTCCAATCAATTTAATTCACCACAGGTGGACTCCAGTCAAGGCATCACAATAACAGTGAGTGCAATATCAATATCGCAGAGGCCTGCAATAAATCACAGGTCATTGTACTTCCAAGTACCAAATGATTTATTTGGTCAATCCAACGGACTCTCACTGCCCTTGATGCCAACGCCTGGTTTAGATGACAGAGAAACTGAGGAGTGAAAAACAATGAGGTGTATCGCAGCTGATATTGTCATTGCAATATTAAACAATAATATCCAACATCGTAAGTTTCTTTAATATTGTGCAGCTCCAGTGTAGAAACAGCTCAGCAGAAATCAAGAGAAATGGGAGGCATCTGAATAGTTTCGTAAACGTGATATTTTAGTTTAATACAGGGGTCCTCAGTCCTGGTCCTGGAGGGCCACTATCCTGCATGTTTTAGTTGTTTCTCTGCTCTTCAGCAGGTCTT
>JAOXNZ010000074.1:5084287-5097382 GCA_028566095.1 Kryptolebias brasiliensis
GAGGCAGTAGAAATGTTGTATAAAAATAGAACTGCTTTTTTTACAAATAAAATTTACAGGCCTGTGGCTTTTCTGTAACTTGAAATTTTTTTTATTTTATTTTTTTAAATCTCTCAACAAACATCAAGTATTTTCAGTTAACCCCTTTAACCCATCGTATAGTAGATTTTCCTTCAACCAAATTCTGGATGTTATTTTTTTTTTGTTAATTCTTCTCCGAGCTGTAATATTCCTGTCAAAACAAAGACCAATGTGATCCCAAAACATCAGTTACTAATTCTTTTTTTTTCTTTTTTTTTTTCATTTTTGCAGAAAGAATAATTAAATCGTAAGACTTAACGGAGTGTGTTGTTTTGTGGTCTTATGGTCAAGTGTGTAACCGTGCGGCAGGCTTTACTGTAACGAGGCCACGAACGTTTTTGCAGCCTTTGCTCCCGGGTTGCCAGCAAGCATAGAGGGGTTTGGAGAAGCAGCGGCGGCCTGCAACCAACACCGTGGAGGTCAAAGGGCGGATGTGCATATAGGTGTGCGCGTTTAAAAAGAAAAGTCAAAAGCAAAAGTGAACCCTTCACCAATGGGTTCGAAATGAGATTGGGAAAAACAGAAGTAATACCATGGCTCCGTTGCACTTGTCTCAGTTTTGACTAACCAGTCCCGAAAGTGAAAAATAATCCCCGTGAAAGGAAAAAAAAAAAGTTACCATTTTAACAAACAAGCTAGCTTCTAGCTAGCCCGAAATAGCTACTTCCTTCCATTATAAAAAAAAAAGAAAAAAGAGAGAGAGAGAACGCACAAAGTAATGGTGGAAATGGAAGTGTTCATGTGTGTCTAAATAAGAAAACAATATAAAAAAAAGAAAAATTGCAATAAATAATATTATTTAAAGTTAACATAAAAAAAAAAAATCTTCAAAAATGCAAGAAAAACCAAGAAAAAAGGTGTCTCCCTCTGGGTGGTTGTAGGTCGTTTCCCCCTCCCTCTCAATATCTTTTTTTTTCAACCCCACCTCGACTCTCCCCCAGCCCCTGGTTAAAGAGGTCGGTTTGATGGTTTTTCTTTTATCAGTTTTGTTTTCTTCTTTTTTTTTTTTTTAACGGGGGGAGGGGGACTTACCCTAGCAGTGCTAACAGGGGGAGCAGATAGACCCTAGTGCTAAGATCAGTACGGTTTGCTGTCGTTCTTGGATCGCTTCAGCTGCACTTTCAGGCGCTTCATGCCAATCTGGAAGCCGTTCATGGCCTGGATGGCTGCCTGTGCTGACACGGGATTGTCATAGCTGACGAAGCCTGCAAAGACAAGGGAGGAAACTTCATTGGTGGTGGAAATAGAAACTGATTAACTGACAGCATACTAAGTTAAATAAAAACCCGGAGCACGGAGGAACCTTGTTGCATTGTATAGACCCTGTTCATTTTGACTTAAATGCTTGACAGAGTGCTAGATGTTCGTTTAAGGTCTCAATCAAGCGCATTTAGATTAGAACAGATAGAACGCATGATATTTATAATAACCCTGTAACACTCACTATGACTCACGTGACTATATTGCAGCAAATTTGGCAAACGTCTTTAATTGTGAAGGCATCCATGACACCACTATGCTCTTCGTGCTTGTCAAATGGGTTTTTATCACCACAATGATAAACCGCCACAACTCCATTATGGAATTTTGTTTATGCTCAAAACAATAATGGACCTATAGGGACCTATTGCACACTAGCCTACGTAATGGGGGAGTTCACTGTGTTCTTAATATCACATCAAGACCACCTACTGTACTGGCTGAATTCTTTACGTCATAGTGTGGTCATCATCCTAACTGAATGAATGAATGTACTTACTGTTTTCCAGTTATTCAGTCAAATCATCAAGAATTCAATGTTTAAATAAATTAATTTGAGATTATTGGAACCATTACAGCTCATCGAAACAATGCTTCATTTCTCTTGAGAAATGGTTTAGTTAAAATAAACTGTCTGCATGCACTAAAATAGTATGGACATGTTTGTTGGTACCCTTAAAGAGTATTAATCCTTACATTGTAGTCATGTTTCAAACTAAAAGTTTGTCCTTAATCAGTGTCACAGGTGCCTTCAGGCTTCTCATCTGCCATTCAACCTATTTAAAGGGAACAAACAGGTTTTAGTAGTTTTGGTGTCATTGTGTGCGCCAGTCTGAACATAGACCAGAGCTGTCTCAGCTCAGAAAGAAGATTATAGATATCCATGTTAAAGATAAAGGCTACAAGACCAGCTCCAAGTGTCATGTCCCTCTGACCATATTATTAAAAAGTATTTGGTTCATGGAGGAACTGCGACCCCAGGTTGATCAGACGGGTAGTGTGAATGGTAGAAAAAGAGACCATTCGAGAGGAACTTCAAGATCTTTGAACATCCCTTTCTGATCTGCTGCATTTTGAATCAAATTGGGCTCCGTGGAAGAAGACCAAGGAGGGTTCTACTATTGACAGAACGCACAAAGAGGCCCGTCGGCAACTCTCCAGAATGGATGCTGACATGCCCCAAAATTTCTGGGAGAATATCCTTTGGACCAATGAGACCAAACTGTGGCTTTTTGGCTTCAGTCACATCAGCTAAGTGTTTGCAGAAGGAAAGAAGAAGCTTTCAAAGAAAAGACACCTAGTGTGAAACATGGAGGGGAGCTTTGTTTTGTTTTGGGGCTGCTTTGCTGCATTCTGACATGAGGAACCTTGAATCTGCGTAGGGCACAATGAAACCTCAAGACTATCAAGGCATCCTGGAGTGAAACACAGCCCAGTGTCCGAGCTCTTAGGCTTAGTTGGAGGTCAGAAACATTAGACTATTCTTAAATGGCCCTTCATGAGCCCCTGATGGTAATCCTATTGAACTACAGAAATATAGAAAGATCTGAAAATTGCAGCCTTTCTTCAAACCTGAGACAGCTTGAGCAGTTTGCTCAGGAAGAGTGGACCAAATTACCTGTTGGCAACATCTCATCATAAAACACATGATTGCTGCTACTAAATAATACATTAAGGGTACCATCTTCTTTTCTGTCCATGCCATTTTCATTTGTCTAATTAGACGAAATAATTAACGGACTCAACAATAAGAAGCAAAGCCTGACTTAATAAATAATGAAAATTCTCTTTTTGGGAGGGGAAATTTATTCATATCATACAGGATAAATAATTGGAGTTTTTTTTTTTTAGAAATACAAAACACTAATCATGTTCCATTTGACATATTATTCACGCATCCAGCTCTTGTTCTCCAACACAGCAAACTAAGAAAAGGAACCAGTAACTCTGGGTGTTTTGTGTTCCCCAGTCTGGAAGTTAGTCATACCGAAGCACTTGCTAAGGTTTGTCTGTTTGTCGATGAAGACTTTGGCAGAGACCACGTTTCCGAAAGGCATGAACATCTGCAGCAAGTCCTGGTCTCCAAACTCCTGGGGCAGGTGGTAGATGAAGAGGTTGGCGCCTTCGGGACCTGGTGGGACGACACGCAAGATGTGATATACATATGGTCAGAGCGAGCGCCGAGCTGAAGCAGACAGAGCGTTACATCGGTACGGGCTGACACTGCCGCGCTGTCGTCATAGGAACGGCGCTCGAGCACACTGCTTAGCACAATGTCTGGTGACCTTGGGTTGCCGCTGCTTTTAAACAACATAAAAATTCAGAAGAGATGAAAGCGTTTGGTTTTCATTTATTAATCATATTTTGCCTCGCTCCAAACAAACAAAAAAAAACCTTCCCCGTACTGTTGCTTTTAATTCATTCTTTCAGCCGCATGTTGTCCCTCTTAAGAGGGGTCACAGGTTGCCTCTCCCTCTCACACGTTCTAATAATCCCAGCAGGTCAGGTCTCTCAGAGCCGCTTCATACACTCTCCACGGTTAAATAAAGCTGTGAGGGAGGACAGCATTTGGCACGTCTTTGTTCCCCTGGAGGGGTTTGAACTTCTGGATGGACCGTCAAAGAAAGAAAGCGAGCTTCTTTACAAATTTCTGCGACGCTGGAAGCAGAGATGAGAGGAGCACAACAGAAAGCATGCAGCTGTGTTTGTTTTTACGAGACATTTCATCATCTGATTTGTATTCAGCGCCGTTGTCTAAAGGTTTTTGGGTAAATGGAACTGCAACTGTCAGCTTGTGTATACAGGTAGCACTTCGCAGGATCACTCATATTCAGACTGACCGGTTTGGTTTTTTTCCCCCTCTTGTCCAATTTTGATGACATTTTCAAAAGCATTGTTCAATTAAAAGTTAGGAGTTATTACTTAAGCTTTTAAAAAAACTAATTAGCTGAAAATGTGTATTTCACCTAAAGTGTTGAGGAATAGAGGTTTTATTTTGTTTAAGAAATTTCTGTTCAACAATACTTTTTATAATTTTGTGCCTACTGTTGTATTTTACAAGCCTACAATGTCAATGAATTGGTAAAACGAATTACGTTTGGTAGATTTTTAATACTAAAATAGCAAAATGTATTTACAGCATTTGCCAAATCGGACATTTATTGTTCTTAATATTACATTTTTGACAAATTTGACCATTTTTTTGTTTTAAAATTGGCATTTTGTCTTGTCCACATATTGCAGTTTTGGAATTAATTTGAGAACACAGAACTAATTTTATCACATTATCTTGAGAAAACAAAGCTTGTTTTCAGGAAAATATGTTATCTGAAAATATTAACGTAATAAACCATTATGACAAAACAAGATTTGTTACCACAAGATAATGAGGGAAATATCTCCTCTTAATAAAATATCATAAATTTCTAAGTAAGTCCTCTCTTGGCTTCCGTAATTTCTTTTTGCCAAATCAAAGTTGTCCACCATTTCAATTTAATCAAGGGTTTCCATTAAATAAGTAATAAAACTTCATGTTTTGATGTCCTCATTTCATAGTTTGACATTGAACAGAGAGATATTGTTACAAAAAAAGGGGACAAATTTAAATCTGAAAAAGTTACTTTCACTAAAAGTTGTTAAGACCTGAGCCTACCCAAATAAAAAAACATGCTTTCCTTATTTTGTGTATTTAATGAATATAAAGCATTATAACAAACAACTTGTGGTTCTGTTTCTAATTTCTAATGACACCACAAAGATATGGTTTTGACTTGACTCTCCAGTGCTGAATACTTGTTTTGGGAAAGAGGCTCTGCTGTAAACCCTCTAAAACAAAGCGCCCACCGAGCGGGACCGGTGCGCAGACATCCCGCCCCCGGGCTACTGACCCTCTTTTTGGCTGCCGGCGGCCCCTTGCTGCTGCAGCAGGGACTGGCTGTAGAGGGTGGGCAGTGCAGCGGCAGCGTACTGCTGGATTCCTGAGTAAGCCTGCGTCAGTGCGTCCATGGTGCCCGCCGTCCCGTTGGTGAGCCCTGCGCCACCCAGGCCTCCGTTTAGAGCCGCCATACCTGAGAGCATTTGAGCAACTTTACATAAAACCCAACAATAAAGAAAGAAGAATGCACTTACTCATTAGCGCTCCCACTGAAGGTTGTGTTTAAACCACACACATACACAGACATGCACAGACGATCACAGAAACAGCCACGGACGTGTCGTGACGAACACTCAGAACACACGGACATCGTGTCGAAACACACGTGAGACGACAGCCAACACATCAGAGTACAGGACGCACAAAGTTTCAATTCACATTCAGTAAAGTGTTGGATGGGTTTAGCTGATGACAGCCAGAGCTGCACAGGTATCTCAGAGTAAAAGACAAAAAGCACACAGCGTTACATGAGCAAACACAAAGGCCTCATCTACACTTCACCAGATGTCCATCTTTAGGAAAGTCTGCCGCACCACTAAGAGGCGATATTGTCCACATTAATGACATCAACATCCAGGGAAAGACTCTTGTTAGGCTGGCTAAAAATGTTCCATAAACAACTGTAGCTTCTTTTTATTTTCCCTTTGATATTGTTTACAATTATTCTCTCAATTTTTAATCATTTCGGCACACGATCAAAGTTTAAAACAAGACGTAGTAAAAATGGCGACACTTAGCGTGAGGGAAATAGGCTTTTATCCAGTCTGCACGAAAAAAAAAAAACAACAACCAAAAGTGATGTTTTGGAAAACGTCACAACAAATCAGTTTGTGTGTGAACGGGAGGTTCAAAACACAGCAGAATATCTGTTTAAAAACATCTGGCGTAGTGTAAATTGGGCCAAACTTCGAGACAGAAACGTCAAAACAACCAGGATGATGTGACAGAAAATGTGGAAATCCTTACAGTTCACAACATTTATGGCTCAAACAAATCTTTGCATGGAATGCCATTCATGTCAATATTAAAAAAACACCCTAATAAAACAATAGCACAAAAATAAATTCACCAAAAAAATATACAGGTGAGCTGAGCTTAAGGAGTTTATTAAATGTTAAAACAAAAGTTTAAATATGCATTTTTTAAGCAGACTTATATTTTAATACTCAGTTCTTTTCAGTTACTTCCTTTTAAAATAAAATGTACAGAAATAAACCTATGGGATTTTAAAGTGTCCTTACAAAAATATGTCTTGTTTATTTACTCTGTTTACTGTATTTGATTATTTCTTTAAAATAATTATTTAATACTGACTAAAACAGCATTCCATAGCTTATGAAAGTTGAGAACCTACATTTATACATGTACACTTTTTAATGTAAAATCCAGTAAAAAATGCCAAACAGGACAAAAAAACACAACATTAAAATAATGCACACTTAAAAACAAACTTCTACATCATCTGTGTAAATATTTACATTTAAAAAGCCCTCAGCTGTTTATATTAGGATCTACCATGTCATCAAACAATCTATATACAATAAATATAAAGAAACATCTTGCTACAGGGGCCAAAATCCTTCTTTAGATTTTAAAAGTCTTGCTGTAATTCTTGGATTATTCCCTCCGCCAAGGAAGTTATGTTTTTGGTAGCATCTGTTAGTCTGTCTGTGTGTGTGTGTGTGTGTGTGTGTGTACAAGATTACTCAAAAAGGTTATAAACGGATTTTCATAACATTTTCAGGAAACATCAAACATGGTACAAAGAATAAATGATTCAATTTTGGTGGTGATGTGGTTAAATGTCAAGGTCAAAGGTCACAGAACTCTGCAGCTGTATAACAGGAATGTCAAACCTCACAGCTGGACACCTCATTGGTCAAGGGTGATCACCATTGATTTCAAGGTGGCAGGGTCAAAGGTCAACATCACAGTTGACCCAGTGCTCTAACCCTACAGCAGTGTGATGTAGGAATGTTAAACTGCACAGCTGCACACCTCAGGGGTCAAAGGTGATGCCTGTTGATTTCAAGGTTCATCGGGTCAAAGGTCAAGGTCCCAGATAACCCCTTTGTTAAAACCTCTCTGTGACCCTTAAGTTTCCTCCTCCAAGCAGGTTCTGGTTCCGGTTGTGTCCGTTGGTTTGTGTGTCTGTCAGCAAAGATCAGGTAGAAACTAAAGAACAGATTTGGAGGAAATGTTCAGGAAATGTTGGGATTGAAGCAAAAACAATGGATTAAATTCTGGTGCTGATCCAGATTCTGATCCGGATCACTCTGTTTTTTATTCACACTGTGGCCTTAGTGGTGGTTTGTGCTCTGAGTGCTTCTAGTTCAGCATTCTTTTCTTTCTATCCCATTCCTCCTGTGACACCAGAGGAACTGTTTTCTTATTTTGCATTAGAATTAAAAGTACTTTTTATTTCAGTCCAAAAATTTGAGCAACAATTCGTCTGATAGCCTGACTTATTAGGCACTAAGGCATCTTATCTCATATTTCACTTGTACTTGCAGTAAAATTTGCTTTTAAGTCCAAGTGAGCTAATATCAGGAGAATTTTGGCTTTCTTGCAGCATAAAAATTCAGGACAGAAAAATCAGACAGCAAGCTGTGATTATTTGTGCTTTTCCCATCTACGACGTCTCTTTAAGGGTGAAGGCAGCGTGTGGAGGAAGCGGGGTGGGAGTTTAAAAAGTGAAGGAACGAAGCAGTAACACTCATTAGCTGCTTGTAACGGCTTAATATCACGGCGGAGGGCAACATGTCTGAGGAGGTCTGACACCGGCTCGGCGTCCTGTCGCCTCGCCGTCAGACACAGTGAAATAAATTATCACCACAGCGCTCCGGATTATAGGTCACTCATTTATTCAGGAATAATTGCACCGGTGACCTTTGCAATTCAATTAAGGCCTGGATGTGTTTAAATGAGGGTGGGTGGAAGGATGGGGAAGGGGCACAAAGAGGAGGGGGGGACAAAATGGGATGTAAAACGGAAGAGACCGGTTCGCTTTAAAAGGACAAACACGCGCACGTGTCCTGTGTTTTGGGCACTTGCGTGCGCCCGAGCAGATGCATGTATGATTTACAGAGCGGATACAGAGACTCCAGCCGGGGGAGCGGTAAAGGTCAGGGGAGAATAATGTGCTGGAAGAGGCCGATAGTACAGGATCTCCGCTGTCATAACAGCTCTGATTAAGATCCCAGTCCTGTCTCCTCAGAGGTCAGAGGCAGGACATTCACCACACAGCTCAATAGATGCTGGCAGAGCACACGGACGGCATGGTTGACACCGTGCACATATCCAGTGTCTGCTTCTGATTCAACCACATGTTCAGGGAACCTTTAGAGGAACTTTGGACAGACTAGACTGAAGTAGTGAGGTTTGGCCAATAAACAGCGCCATGTTTGGAGAAAAACCAAACAGCACATCAGCAGAAACACGTCATTACTGTCAAAGCTGGCGGTGGAGGGGTGATGGTTTGGGCTCGTTCTGCAGGCACAGGACCTGGGCTCCTTGCAGTCACTGAGTCGACCCTGAACTCCTCTGTGGACCAAAGGGTTCTGGAGTCAAATGTGAGACCATCTGTCCGACAGCTGAAACTTGGACCAAACTGGGTCATGAAACTGGGCAATGATCCCAAACCCTGCAGCTGATCGACAGAACGGCTGAAAAAGAAAAGAATCGAGGAGCTGCAGCGGTCCAGTCAAAGTCCAGAACCTCAACCTGACTGAAATACTGTAAGGGGACCTAAAGAGAGCTGAGCAGAAATAAACGTGCAAACTAAAGGAACAGTGTGAGGAAGAGTACGACTGAAATTCCTCCTCTTGGCTCATGAAGTGGGTTAAGTTTTTGAAGTTTTTTTTATATCGTGCTTTTGTTTAACTTTTCACCTGTTTAAGTTTTACTTACCAAAACTCAAATCTAGGTACAAAAATGTATGAATTTTTTGTGTACCTTTATGCAAAACCTACGAATTCAAATTTTTACCCCTACTTAGCGTGGAATTTTTGTTTTGTTTTAGACTAACAAATATGGAATTTTACAAATGGTGACAGCTTTTATTGTTGATTAATTAAAGATGAAATCATCAGAAAATAAAGTCCCATATATTTTTTTATTCTATGTACTTTGCATTTTTTTTCTGGTACTATTGCATAAAGAAATGTCTCCACACAAAAAAATTGACACCATTTGAATTTATCATGCAAATGATCAAATTTTGTTTTTTAACTTTTGTTTCCTTTTTCATAAAATTGCTCAAATTTGTTTTAGAGAAATCAAACTAATTGTTACAAACCTCCTGTGGAAACAGCTATTTGTTTTTGGTTTTGCCAATCCAGAAAGGACGGTGACGACAACAGTGACACAAAACGACGCCATTGAACCCAAACACAACACGATCCCACAGCGTCTGACTCTGCCGGGACGACATCAGCAAGCATCACCCAGGACACAACCAGGAAGCAGATGGACGGATGGATGGAGGGATGAATAAAATATACACTGCCTGGCCAAAAAAAAAAAAGGCTACACTAATATTTTGTTGAACAGCCTTTAGTTTTGGTTGCAGCTGCATTCGCTGTGGCGTCGTTTCGATAAGCTTCTGCAACGTCACAAGATTTCCTTCCATCCAGTGTTGCATTCATTTTTCACCAGGATCTTGCAGTGATGATGGTGGAGTCTGACGCTGCACAAAGCCTCCTCCAGCACATCCCAAAGATTCTCAGTGGGGTTCAGGTCTGGACTCTGTGGTGCCGATCCATATGTGAAAATGATGTCTCTCGCTCCCTGAACCACTCTTTCACAATTCGAGCCCGATGAATCCTGGGATTGTCATCTTGGAATATGCCCGCGCCATCAGGGAAGAAAAAAATCCATTGCTGGAATAACCTGGTCCTTCAGTATATTCAGGTAGTCAGCTGACCTCGTTCTTTGAGCAGATACTGCTGCTGAACCTTGACCTGAGCAACTGCAGCAACCCCAGATCATACGGGGGGCCACTTGTTTTATGGCCAGGCAGTGTATGTAGCCAGATGAATTACTAAAAATATAAATAAAATATATCTGAGTAAACCTAAGATGCAGAGAGACAACAGAGAGAACTAAAAAGTTGAAGCTTTAGCTTTAGTGAAATGTTCATTTCTTAAACACTGACGAATAATTAATAATAAACAGTTTTTCTACACAACAGATTGGTTGCAGTAAATTCAAGCCAAGAATAAACAATTTATAATGAAATTTGTCACTTTGAAATAGAAAAAACGGAGCAGTTTAGGTAAAAAACAAACTAAGAAAAAGTCAACCCAAAAACACCGCCTGGTGCAACTCCGCCTCTCTGCTGTGACTCTGACGGTGACGCCGCTGACATGGTTGAAGGTGTGGGGGTGGGGGATGCTGATGGCAGGGTGAATACTCACTGTTGATGCTACCTGCTAGTGCATTGATGTTGTTCAGGCCAACGGTCGCGCCCGCCAGGCCCTGCAGGGTGCCCAGAGAGGTCAGAGAGTTCATGGCGCTGGCGTTGGAGCTGGCTGTGGTGCCTGCTGCCAAGGGGAAAGACGGGGGGAGGGGGAGGGGGGGGGAGGGACGGGAAGAGAAAGGCAAAGAGGTGAGAATGGAGGTGACGAGGGAGACAAAGAAATGCAGACGTTCGTTACGTAAAACACAGCTTCTGCTGGTAGACTTCAGGTGCTACATGTAGAGGTTCAGCATCAGTAACGTTACTCTTTATGACTGCCCACATAAATGCAGTTCATCTGAAAGATTTTTGTATCTTTCAAAAGGTAAGAAATAGAGAGAGCTATATTGTTTTGGTTTTTTTCCATTCTGAAACAGTTGTGATGAGTTCAGCCTCACCGCGCTGAAGGCATAAAGAAACTAAAGCTGGCAGCTGGTTACAGAGTTCATCAATTCTTTGCATGTTTTTTTTTTCCTTGCCTGATTTGATGTTTGAGTCAGCTGAAGAAAAAAACAAAATAAATAAGAAGCAAATGAATTTCTTTGTAGAGTTGTAAAAACTTTTTGCTTCTCGTTGGAGGAGCTTTGTTAATTTCCAAGCCTATGTTTTGAACTGAGGAAGCTCCTCAGGTAAGAAGTGAAATGTCTTCAAGAATCAAAAATCAGAGGGAGAATCTACTTTTTTTTTGTAATGTTAAAGAGAGCTGTGCCCATTCTTGCGGCGTTGGGAGCATTAAACATTGTGTTATTTACTGGAAATTAACCCAGCACTGCGTTCTCATCAGTACCTATTGAAGCAAAAGCCAGTAAACCCACCCAGATCCTGTAAAGTAAACAGAGACACTTTCCTACAGCACTCAACAGCCAGATGTGGGGCTGGAGGTGAGGTCAGGTTTTATTTCTTTTCATTTCACTTCTGTAAGAAGCTCTGCAGGGTAGCTACACTCCAGGCACTTTCACAAAACACTTCAAACCAGGACGTAGACGCCTTCTGGCCGTCTTGGTGTGATTTCTGAATGGAATGGGTCAAAGCCAACCCACCCCTGATGCTCCTTTGTGCCGCCAAGCGAGTTAGTAACAGAGCTGAAACAGTTAGCATGAAAAGGAAAGCCGGTTCTGCTGCTCAATAATGTGATGGAGTGATGACATAATGTCTGTGTGACCAATCGGTTGCAGGATTAAACGACAATAAACAGGTTTATTACAGAGGGAAGGTCAATGACGGCGCACAGCAACTTTGTATTTAGTTTAAAAATTAGGTAACCACAAATACGACTGCTAAACTGAGTGAGTTTGTCATGTGTTGAAAACAACACATATGTGATGCGCTCCACGCTTCTTTCGGTTCCGCTAAACTCACTTCATTTCTGAACGCTAACGTTTATGTGGGACGTGACCAGCTCCATCAGTGATTTGTGAACGGTCAGAAGCAGCATAAAGACAGACTGATCTTTGCAGAACTGTTTTGTGAAAGTGCCTTCCGATTAGGAAAGTAGGTATTCATTTGTTTAGTAACCACTGAGCCCGTGTCTACGCTCCTCCGGATGTGTTGAAAAAATGAGATTTTCTGCTGAGTTTGCATTTCCTGTCCAGTTTTGTTGGTGAAAAAACACCTTTCAAAGTGGACATTTAAAAAAAAACTCAGTTCTTGGTTGATTTCTGTGGACAGAAATGTTTCACAGCCTGTTTCACACATGCTCACTATTCAATTAATGCCCTAGAAACCAAAAAACACTAATGGAGCCAATTTTACTGTTTTTTACTGTCTCACTTTATCCTGATCCTGTCACCATTAAATTTTAATCATGTAAAGTAAACCATAAAAGAGAGAGAAACAAAATGTGGTCAAAGTGGACGCTCTTGCCACCTAGCGTTTTTTTTTTTAAACATCTGGAGTAGTGTAGACAGGTCTTAAAGTATTATATACCCTGTGACCATTTTGCATCTCATTTAATGGGGAATAATGTCACTTTAAATGAGTTCAAAGAGGCCTTGGGAGCAAAAAGTATGACTGTCTTAAAACTACAAGCTAATTTATAGTTATAGTTTATAATTAAAATGCAATAATGCATAAATTCTTCTCCTATTTTTTACCATTTGAATATTAAAATGACCACAAATGTTTTTGTAAGTTCCTTGAGTTTTAGACCTCTTTTTGTGTCCAAACCTTGCGAGGTCGAGCCAGGCTGGATACAGAAACGGGGTTTCTAACTCACTAACTCTCAGGTCATTGAAAAAGATGCTGATGCTTCAAACTAGTACACGTAGCACCATTATTTTCTTTTTTACATTAAGAAAAGAAAAAATGCTGCAACCTTGTAACCCTACGTGCAAAATTATGCAGAAGGTTTGTTATCACTTTT
>JAOXNZ010000074.1:5100597-5117837 GCA_028566095.1 Kryptolebias brasiliensis
TCTACTGCAAAACAGTTTTAATATTTTTAATGTTTTATTTAAATAAAGCCAAAAGATTTCTGGTAAAATTATCTTTTTAAAATATATATACACCCTTAAATCAAGCTTTTAAATAAGAGGAAAGTTTGTCATGTAGCATTTCTACATTAGCTCTGAAACTGCAATCTGAAACTCTGTCACTAGAGGGTGCAAAGTCTCCTTTTAACGTGTCGAACCAACAAGTTTTGACCAAGAGATTCATTGTTCAGAACTGCTTATATCGTCAGTCAGGCTCTGGTGTGTGATGTGAAATGATTTGAACTCCTCGCTGCATTTAAAGAGTCCTGCAGGCTCAGAGCGCCTCGCTGTTAATCTTCTGTCTGCCATCAGCATACGGGCCTGTACTTAAGAATAATTAATGACTTCATGCCAACACCTAAACGATAGCGAAGCAGAGGCTATAAAACACCGCCTGTGAGCACAACCCCAACCTTTCACCTTCCTGCCGTGAACGTGTGTGTATGTGTGAGTGTGCGTGGTGCGCGGCGGATCCCGAGGAACCCGTGTAAAAGCTCCGACAGCGAACAGAATTCAAGAACCAGAGCAGAACTTTCCACAGAGAGGCTTTTTTTCTGACTCAGGAGCTTGTTAAAGTTGAAAGGGTGGCACATGTAAGGTGTCGTATATACAGTCTGGGTGTATATACATGGAAACACACACACACACACACACACACACACAGGACACACACAAACATGACACGGTGAAGAAGATCCGTCTTGTTAGACGACGATATCCTTCACTCAGAAAACCGAACTGAACGTTGACAACAGATGGCTGGATTCTTCACTTGGATTCACAGTTCTGATTGGTTAATTAAATGTATTAAAAAAAAAGAAAAAAAGAATGAGGCTGCCAGCTTTCAGACATCTGATCCCGTTTCGTGGAGCCGCTTCAGGCGTGTGCGAACGCCACCGAAGAGTTTCGGGGTGGAACGACAACATGTGCGACTTCTTTATTCGCCGGCGCCAATCGTGTTTTCAGGGCGACTTTTCTTTTTTTCTTCTTTTTCCAATTTTCTGTCCTACATGAAAAGCTGAAAATGGATTTCTATTTCTACGCCAGGCAGGAATAAAACCAGCCGTCAGTCTGTGAACACAGCTAATTCAGGCTGGGGCCTTTTATTTACGGGCCAGACAACGGAGCACATGAGCGTGGAGGCGCGCACGTTCAGGTTCTGTTCACACCTCTGTTAAAGCTTAGAAGATTGTCTTTATTTTATTTTCAGTGGGGGTTTGGAAAGAGACAAAAACAGAGCTGATGGGTGTGTTTCCAAGGCAGATAAACGGTCATTTTGAAGCATCGAGGCGACGTCGTTTGTTTCCGTCCTTCCTGTCCTTCCTGTCCTTCCTGTCCTCTCCTCCATGACTCATTGTACTTTTCTTTGTTTCACAAATCTTGAAGCGTCTTAATTTAGCATTTCTTTCCCGCCTTTTCCTTCTTGTTTTTGTTGTTTCCAAATTGTCTCCTTTTCTTTCCGTCACGTCTTTATTTCCACCCAGCAGCCGCGTTTGCTCGTCTTTATTTTCACCCCCTTTTCTTCTGGTTTTATTTCTTCCCTCAATTTTCTCCATTTTGCATTTATTTCTTCCCCTTTCTTTTTCCTTTCTTCTCGCCTGCATTGCCTTATCTGTTGTCCCCCTCCCCCCTTTTTCTTCTATCCCATGCTCCTCTCAGTCTTTCTTTTTCAATTTCATTTCTATCAACAGTCCTCTCCTCCCAGACTCTTTCTTTCATTCCTTTCCCTTTTCTGTGCCTGGGCTGATGGCTGAAACAACTACAGAAATCCTGTCCATCTTCCTCTCTGCATGCAACCTTTTCACACTTCCTCCCCCCCCCCCCATCTTACTTGCATTTGTCATCTATCTCCCTCATCGAGTTCATGTTTTCACAACAGTTACAAGGAGAAAAGGAGCAGACAGGAGGAAAAAAAATAAAATAACCGCATTAGAGAGGAATGAAGAGCAGGAGAAGACGAGACGAACACGTCGGAGTATCTGGGCTGTGCAGATGGTGCGTGCAGCGGGTCATCGTGTGGATACATATGTGTGCGAGCGCCGCAGCAGCCTGCCGTCGGCTGCGTCTAATTGAACGCTCATTGGCGTCACTGGAGCCTCTCAGCTCCTCGTGTTAAAGACTGGGACCAGATGTCATTCAGCTGTCTCCCGTCTCCTGCCAATCACCATCGCTCGCTGGTGCAGATGGACGACCAGCAGATTCAGACGCCCCTTCGCTTCCAAACCCCCAGATTCCGTTTGTCAGCGGGAGGAACGGCGACAATTTAAAGCGCCACCGCAGGGAAAGTGGGCGGCGACGCGGCTTAAGGGAACGGGACAGAAAAGCGGAGGTTACATCACTTTCTTGACAAAAAAAACAACCAAAAAAAAAAAAAAACACACCTCCCAACAGGCTCAGGTCCCTGGATTCAGTTGTTCTCGAGTGAACTGAACAAAAAGCAGAGAAATGCAGAGGAGAGCAGATGAAGAGCAAAGGAGGTCGAGGTAAGATGGAGGAACTGTGATAGAAGAGGGTGGAGAGTGAAGAAAAAAGAGCTGCAAAAAGAAGCTTAAAAAGAGGTGATAAGTCTGCACGAGCGAGCCGCAAAAAGTCTTCATTTTTAAGCTCTAAAACTCTTATTTCTCCAAGTCGCTGATTTGATCGGGTTTAAAACGAAACTTTCTGACACGCTTTGAGGCTTATTTCAAGAAAAGCAGAAGGTTCATTTCTTGGCTTTAAGAGCTCGGAAACTTTCCCTGGCTTAATTCAGATCATGATCTTTCTTGCTTCATTATTTTTTTTGTTTCTGTTAACTTAAAGAGAAACAGGAAGTCACAGACAGCAGATGGCGCTACTCATCAGAGCAACGCGCGCCGCCTTTCTGCCGTTTTAGTTTATTCTTTTTCCTGTGCTTCCTTTTCTCTTCCTTTCCTCCTTTCTTGTGACTCATCCATCCCTGACAAAGCCTCGCCGCTACCGTTACACGCCCTGGGAACAACTCTTCTCTGGCCTCATTAAAAGATCAAGACAAATCTTAGCAACAGTTAATAAATCTTCAGGGCAACGATCTTTCTTTACTCCGCCACGCGAGTTCATCCGTTATGCTCTTTGGTCCCCTTTTAGAAGTCTGTGGGGGGAAAATAAAATTTAAAAAATTAAAGAAAAAATAAAAGAAAAATCACAGAGAGGTGCAACAAAGAGTCCGAAGTTGCGTTAGACTGAGGTTTGGAACGAGCCAGAGGACGGAGGTTTGGACTCACCGGCCATCTGCTGGATCCCGCTGAAGGCTCCCAGGTTCCCGGAGGAGGCTGCCTGCTGAAGCAGCTAAACCGGGACACAAAGAGGAGACAAGAAAAAACAGAGATATAGACAAAGCAACGTGAGCTGGGCGGCGGCTGGAAGTTCAGCAGATGCCTCTCCCGTGCCGATGAACTGAACTCACACCAGTTTGCTTTCTGCTTCGGCGCTCGATGAGTAAATGAGCTGCTAATATAGTTTGATCTCTCCTCTAAGCGAGCGCCGTTTGTATTCCTCCATGATTCTCCCAGACAACTTGTGCATGAAAGCTCTAATCTAGCTGACTAATTAGATTCCAAAACAAAACAGGAATACTGATGCTGTCAAAAACTCGTCCCGCAAAGACTCAAATTAACAGCAAATTAACATCTTGTTCATATTGGGTTTTTTTGCTCTTTTTCTTCCTCTAGAATAGAGCTAAATTTTTCCAAACAACTGAGATGAAACATTTAAACAACTAGATTAAATACTTAATTAGTTAAACAAAACACAACACTTGCTTTAATCTAATTTTCTCATCGAAATAATCAATATCCAGCCAGAATGTGTGTTTATTCTCGCCGGGACAAATCGAGACGCAAAACTCCAGAAGTTTGAGGAAGGATGAAGTTTGGGTTCATAGTTTAGAGCCAGAAAATGAAAAACAGGAAGAGGATTTGAACTTTCACAATAAAAGAAGTTGTTTGTTGATCAGATGAGCTTCGAAACATCCAAGACAGTTTTTTATTTCAGTTTTTGTAACAGATCAGAATTGAAAAAAACTAGGATTTTCTATCAGTGTCACAAAACGAAGGAGAAAGAAACGTTGGTTTAGAACCATTCTTTAATAAATAAAATACTGAACTCTTATTTAGTCCTTTGGGAGGCCTGATTAAAACCACAACTTTACAGCTGGTGGATCAAACCTGCAGATTTGATCAGATAATTAGGAGTTACTATACGGTAAAGGGTATTTTTGTGCTTTTTGTTTGTGTCAGAATCAAAATAAAGTACAATTAGTTCAAGACTAACCGTTTAGCAAACCAAATTTGTCAAATTCGATGAATTTTTTTAATCTAAGTTGAGGTTTTTGCTCTTTTTCAGGCTAAACTTTGCAGCTATTTCTGCAGATTTTATTTTTCTATTTTAGACTTTCTACTATCAGCATAAAACACATTAAAGTTTGATAAAGTTGAATGAACTATGACTCAACACCGAACAGCAACAATGCTAACACCTGTGCAAAGCTAACTATACTACTTCATATCCCCTCAACATTATACATAAATATTTCATTTTTCCTAAATTTCTTTACTTTGAACTGAAACAAGTGCCTGTTAGACTATATTTATTCATGGATTCTGTGGTTTTCAGATAAATTCATCATCGTAAGACTCTTAAACGTTCTACCGAGCCTAAAACCTGGTTATATTTGGCTGAAATTGCGTGTACAACAAAAACTAACCTGCTGTTGGATGATTTGCTTCAAAGTAAACTTAAACTTATATGTCTTATTATTTATAGCTGCAGTAAAGATTTTCCTCCTGATCTCTGAAGGTGGCAACATATTTAAAAAAGAATCAGACACATCTGATTTCTTTTCGTTGATATTATAGACTCCATGTTCTGACGGAGGGGAACCATCCAACCTGTTAACAGCACACAGGTCAAAGCCTGCCTCTCTCATGGTATGGAGGTGCATTAGTGCCTACAGCATGGGAATCAAACGTAATACTTTTTAGTACCGATTAGAAACCTATATCATTATATCATTACTTATAATTTCTATTTAATTTCATTCAAGAAGAAAATTGTTTGACGCGATCTGTATGTTTTTGTGTTCATCTTCTCATTTCTTTATGTTTTACCTGGTTTTATTGTGTTTGTTTTTTTAACCATTTGCTGTTTTAGCTCTTCTTTCCTGTTCTGCTCTACTTCCTGTGTAAATCAGTAAAACCTGTTTTCTTTATTCGTGGTTTTATTTCAGCTTGAGAAGAATTAAAAAGCCCAACAGCCTCCTGTTGGGTTCTGCAGAACTATATAAGCCAAAACATCTACTAAAACATGCAGGACGATGTGTCTTAAAGGTCAGAACTGGTTTAATTGAAAATCCTCATCATTCTTTGCTCCAGTTGTTCTCTTAATTGGGACACATGAAGGCCACCTTCACCCCCCAACACGGTTTTCTGATCTAGATCTTTTTATTTTGGTATTAGTTCGTCTGCTCAGTCCTGCGTTTAGGCCGTTCCTTCTCATTGGTCATGACACTGCATGGCTTCCATTTACTCATTCATTATAGAATTAAATCATCTGTGATCTTTAACTATGAGACGAGGAGCCACGGTTGGACTACGAAGGGAGTTACGGGACGTTTTTCTTCTTTGGTTGGAGTTGCAATAAGGAATAAAAAAAATAAAAAAAAGGTGGTCGACGTGGCGGCGGCTCTTACTGCCAGATACTGCGGAGTGAGGCCCCCCAGGCCCGTCAGGCTCCCCCAGGTGGTCGCACTGTTGAGCTGCTGCATCTGCTGTGCCAGCTGCTGCTGCAGACGCCGCTGCTCCTTGTCCTTCTGCGTGTCGGCGAACTTCACCACGATGGGGGACGAGCAGCCCTGCGGTCGGAGGACGAGAAGGGAAGCCGGATGAGAGGAGAGCGACGCAAAACGTGCAAAAAGAAGGGAGAGAGAGAGAGAGAGGCGATAAAAGGCAGAGAAGGTGAAGTTCACACAGTGAAAGTAGAAAATACACTTGTATACACCATCTAAAAGTACATAAATCAGCTCACATTTCTGCATTAAAAAACATTCAGTTTAAAGCAGATGTTTACATACACTATAAGAAGAGCCAGAACCATCTTTTTCACACTGTGTGACATTAAATCATTAAATTAAGTGACTGACATTAGTTGACAACATTGGAGTAAACTGGAGGAACACCTGTGGACACATTTTAAAACACAATCAAATCAAAAGAAATCAGCCAAGATATCAGGAAGAGAATTGTTGACCTTCACAACTCTGCTTCATCCTTGGCTTTAATGTCCAGATGTCTGAAGGTTCATCTGTTCAAACATTTATAAACAAGTATGAAGACCATGGAAAGTCCTGCCATCATACAGCACAGGAAGGAGACGCGCTCGCTGCTCTTGAGATGAACGTGTTTTGGTGTAAAATGTGTGAATTAAGCCTAAAACTAAAGCAGAAGACCTGGTGAAGCTGGTCAGAGAGTCATTGTCCACAGAGACAAAGACCTTCATTTCTGGAGACATGTCCTGTGGTCTGATGAGACTAAAGTTAAACTGTTCGGCCATAATGACCATCGTTACGTTTGGAGGAAAAAGGGGGAAGCTTGAAACCTGAGAACACCATCCCAACTGCGACACATGGGAGCAGCAGCATCATGGTGTGGGGGAAATCTGCTGCAGGAAGGACCGGTGCACTTCACTAAATAGATGGCATCATGAGGAAAGAACATTATGAGGAAATACTGAAGCAACATCTGAAGACATCAGACAGGAAGTGAAAGCTTGGACACAAATGGGTCTTCAGATGGACAATGAGCCGAAACAAACTGACACATTAGTTATAAAACTGACTCAGATCTGTCAGGAGGAACGAGACAAAATTCCAGCAAAGTATTGTGGGAAACCTGTGGAAGGAAACCAAAATATTTCACCAAAGTCATACAGTTTAAAGGTAACACTACCAAAGACTAAGAACTCTTAAGAACTCTTTGAGCGTTTAACAAATTTCAGGAATAATAACTGACCTAAAGCAGGAAAGGTTTAGTCTGATTTAATGTCTGTCTTTTTATTCAGTGGATGTAAACACCTGCTTTCAACTCCAACTTCAACAAAGTAGTCAAGAAAAAGCCCATTTTGAATGAAACAAGCCTTGTAAAATTCCCATTCAGACACTAATACACACTCAGTGACACAGGACACGCACACAGTCGCTCAGGAAACTCCACTCTAAAGCCGACGGGCTTTCTTCTCTCCCCCCACAAGGGCTCGTTATCTCAGAGTCCAAAACGGTTTCACCAGACACCGATTTCCCGACTTCTCCAACTATTTCATCATCTCGCATGAAGTGAGACTTGATGTAAGTGTGTGTGTGTGTGTGAATAATAATAATAAAAAAAAGAAAAGAAGTGTGATTGGGATAACCAGTGGAAGATTCGGAGATGTGGACAGTCACCAAGAAGTGTGTCCAATTGTTCCAGTTTGTCTTTACTGTGAGCGTGAAAGAAGAAAAGAGGTAAAACAAACGTCCATCGGTTACAAACAACCAGAAAAAGAGTAAAAAAAACCCCCAAAACACACGGCGCTCCCTGATGAAAGTTACAAAAAAAGCTGAAAGTGATAATCTGTCGCAACACACCATTACTCGCGGCGTGCAATCAAAGCTTAACTGGGGGCAAATCCAACGGAAAACAAAGGCAATCTGCCACAGGAGGATAAAAACCTTTTGATTGAAACATTTAGTTCGAGGCGAAGGAGAGAAGGGATTTGGCTACTTTTCAGATGCGCACGTTGAGAGCGCGAGCGTGGATTTCTCTTCAGCTGGAGATGGGATCTGTCTTCTTGATGAACCCGACTTTTTCCCTGAAACGCACGCAGCTACAAGATGTGTCAGTTTAAAAGAGAGCGCAGCGATGATGACAAGGTTCTTGTGTGTCCACTGTATTACACTTTAAAGAACTGCACGGAAACGCGTCAATTTGCTGGTTTCTAAGTTCAGTACAGTCAAAAGGAAACTGGATTTCACTCAATCTGAACGCAAAACAAACAGAAACGAACGCGACAAAAACAGAACAATACGGTTTAAAAGGCCTTGTGACGTACAGGCTGCATAAGAAGCACAGAGGAGCAAAAATAACAAAACAAATGGTCAAGCTGCCGCCCTGTGTCTCACCTTCTGACAGGATTCTTAATAGGACAGACAGACAAGAATGCAGAGCAGAAAGTAAGTCTCAGAGTCAGGTACAGTGGAAGTCAATGAGAGCTTTGGTGTGCGCACGCCGCGCTCTGGGGGGGATTTGAGAGAAAACCACAAGTCCTCTAGCACTGAGAGAGAAGACAAAAATATCCAGGGTTGGATGTATAAATAGTATAAAAAGTGTAAAGTTTGTGGGAGAAAGAGTGTTTACAAAAATGTGGGAAAGACTGAAGAGCTGAAAGGTTATTGTGACATCATTACAACAACTCTGAGGGAAAACCTTTCAAAACCTAAACGTATCAAAATGTCAGCTCAGCCATTAAAAGTCCGACTTCCTGAGACCCGTTTAAACTCTGAGGGATGTTTCTACGGTGAAGAGCTGCGAACAGAACCGACTCGTCGCAGTGCATCTGAAGACTTTCACAGCTTTGTGTAAATTTCGTCTCCAGCTCGCCGCGTGAGGCGATCAAACGCCAGAGCGTTCCCATGAATTCTTTGTCTACGTTTTCCAAACGAGGGAGGGGGAGAGAATCAAATATTGCGCTGAAACGAAGGAACAACGGACAAATAAAAACAAGGGCACTTTGATGCCCACGCACTGGGAAATGGACATAAAATTTTATTATAAATAAAGATTATATAAAAGTTATGTTTAAGATTAAGGTCTTCGTGTCTTTATATGTTTCTTCCAACAACAGTCAAGAAGGTCTTAAAAACATTCTTAAATCTTTATCTGGACGGTACAATCCTTTTTTTAGTTAAATTTGAACCTAAACACAGATCTGGATGCTGACACAGCAGCACGTCGCTCATCATAAGGCTGTCAAACACTCAAAAATCCACGGTAAAAATAAATCCTAATTGCAAAGCGAACCTGGCTATCATCGCTCTCCAACATGACATCAAAAATCACACCTTTTTATCTCCATGCAAAGGGGAACTCTTAATTAAGATGGAAAGATACTAGAAAAAATAATAATAAAAAAACTAGCATTACAATATTTAGTTACTGCAATCTGCGTGAGAATATGAAGAAACTCGGACAGCTCAGTTTGTTTGGACAGAAATTACTGCTCTAGATTTACTGAAGGAAACTAAGTAAAGCGGTACTACAAGGTATTTTTAGAAATTTGATGGAGGAGACAGGAGCCCTAAACCTCCTTTGGAAAAGAATCGTTTCCAATTCTTGCAGTTGTTCAATCAAAGTCACTTTAAGCATTAGAACTCCTAAGCTAAGATTTAAAAATATATATTTATTTAGGCTTAAAATACTCCTCTTCATTACATTAAATCAGAGACTGACTCCAAAGTATGGAGTTTTCCGTACAGGCATTAAAAATGATTCAAAGCACTACTTCCTGCTCCTGATATTAAAGGTATGATGATTGTTTTGTTAACGACTCGATGGACTGAAGGACGCAGCTTATTGCCCATCTACGCCACACTAGATATTGGTAAAAATAGACATTTACTGTCAAACAGAACATTTGGTGTTTGGCTGTTTTTGCTGGTTTTGTTGCATCTGTCTCACCTGGTCCTGAGTTTTAGTTTTGTGCTGAAACAACAGAGGAAACAAAAACGTATCAAAGAAAAAAACAAAAATGTGTCCAGAGAGTCTTCAGCCAAGACGTGTATTTTGATTCGTCCTTAATGTGGACGTTCTTGCCACCTAGTGGTGGATTATGGGTATTTTAGCATTGTTCTTAGAATAATATGGACAGACTTTTAAATATAAACAAAAATAATCAGTATAGTCAGAGGGAGAGCTCAGAATAACTGACTCTTAGTAGTTTTAGTTGAGTATTTTTTTAATTTCACAACTTTTAGCTACTTTTTATTTATTATGTTTATTTGATCGTACTTTTAGTTGGAATTTTGACTTAATTTTATTTAAATTGTATTTAATAGTTAATTTTATTCAGAGATGAGTGTTTTTTCTTTTTTTTTTATTAAAAATAAAGTGTTTCTTTGTTTGCTTCTGTACAAAACTTCAAGGTTTCAAACCTTTTTCCCTCCTGTACTGACCTCCAATCAATAGTCTCTTTAAATTATGATAAATATGTTAAACTGCTTTAAAATCCTCAGTGTTGAGATTTCCTTGTTTTTGGTAGCTGTAAGTTTTCTTTAGGCCCTTTGTGTTCCTGTAAGAAAAACGCTCTACAAATAAAGTTTGGTTCCTAAGTTTGACTTCAACTTCAATGTTTAATTTACCGTCATTTTCTAACTTTCCACTAAGATCGGCTAAGAACCAAAACCAATCTACGAGATGCCTTAAAAAGCCGCAAAAGCAGCCTCAGAAGAGCTTTCATTTTTACGGCGTAGCTCTGCTCCCGGTGGGCCGGGACTCGACTTTATCAGCTGAATGAGCACGTCTGCCTGCCTGACAGCAGCTCGGCCATATTTACTCTCCATCGGTCCCTCTTTATTCTGGGCGCCGACAGATAAAGGAGAGGCGGCGGCGGCGGCGGCGACGAGAGGAATGCAATCGAAGGGAGAGTCTCGTCGATGGAGTTGGTTCCTCTTGAGACAGGAGCTTCGCTTTCCCTCCCCGGTTAAATATCTCATCACTCCGGCTGACACCCCGGGAGGATGGGAGGATGGGGGGAGGGGGCACTGCTCTGGGGGAAGAGTCGAAGCAGGTTTCTGTCGCCAATGTTGCTGCTTATTGATGGAAACCTTACAGATTCTCAGGCGATCGGCCTGAACGCACGAAAGTGGTGATTTAAACTCAAATTCAAAGGTTTTCTTCATATTTTATAAACCTTTTTGTTGCCAGCATTCTCGCAGTTTACGGTTATTTCAGCAGAAATGATGAAAAAGCTACAGCTGCAAACAGTCGTTCAGTTCTGTGTAAATAACCGTGTAATGAGACCATGATGACGAGGTAACGGTTTCTGAACAGCGTTCACACGGATTACGCAGAGTTGAAAAAAAAAGCTGCCAAATTTGGCCCCCGGTTTCTCCAAACTGATGCAACCTTTCCACAGATCCCCACTTTAAAAGATGTGAACTGTCTCTTTAAACGTTTATCTTATTAGCCTGGGTTTAGCTGTTCTGCTACGACTTCGTGGTAACGGAACACATTTTTTGTTCCAATTTTATGTCCTGGTAAAGTTCAGAATGAGCCAAACTGATTTTTAAAGGAAGGCTCAGATTGTTTAGCTCTACATCCTCTCTGCCCACTCTTCTGCTCGGTGCTTTTCTTTGATGTTTTGGCCACAGGATAGAGAAGAGTTTCAAACTGTTTTACATCGTGGGAAGTAATAAAAGCGGTTTGGCTCACTGTTATGCTGTAAACTGAGAGAAAAATGGGCCAAAATTGAAAGGATTTTTAATTAGCAAAAGAAAAAAGTAAAGATTTGAATAGCAGCTCCTGTGACTTTTTCAGCGTTTCTGAACAAAGTCACATTTTAACTGCAGGAATGAATCATTAATTCTGATGAAATTAACTTTCTGAATTATAAACTTCAGAAACTGTGAAAGGACAGGAAGAATCCCAAACTCCATCTTCTATCTTTTTGTTTGTTTGTTTTTGAGCCATTTCTAAACACTGGATTAGTTTGCAGCTAATATTTTAAAGGATCCTAAAACATACTGCTGGTTGTAAATACACCTCATGCTGTTCAAACCAAAGTTTTAAACAAATATATTCGTCAGCGCTTGAAATACGTGATCGGGAGGAGTCTCAGCTACCGCATCAAACTGTAGCTCAATATCTGTAAAATCAACTGAGTTACAGCCATCTGTGGCAGCCATCTTGAAAGGTGGCTTCAAAAGTCAATGTGTTGTTGATGTACATCTACTGATTCCTTTCAGAAAGAGATATTGTGCTAACAGACAGACAAATGTCAGAAATACCTGTTTAATTAAATGTATTATACAGGGCCTCAGACAGCTGTCATGTCATGTCTTGAAAACAAAAAGACGCAAGACAGTTCTACACAAAATGATTATTATGTCTTCTTTTTGATCCATTTCCTGCTCCAACGTGACGCATGCACATCTGCGCTGTACGTTTCAGGTTTTAGACCACGACAGGCCCAGGAAGGCGGAGTAAACGTATCTTTTACCAAGTTTGCTTGATGAAGTTTGTCGACTCTGAAACTCACCTTGTATTTTATATCTGACGGAGGAATAACACCTGTGATTGACAGGTGAGTCTGAGTGGGCCGATGATGTGACAACCTGTGGTGTTGAAATGTTCTTGTGGCTACAGAAATAATGGAGTTATCCAGCATCCAGATGAGGAATTATTAAACTGCTGCATGGACAGGTTGGCTATAATAGAGCTGCTGTTGGATTTGATTTGCCGTCTGCATACAAAAAAAGTCACATTTTTGTCTGGGACAGACGTTAAAGACTTCCTGACTTTTGTTTTTGCTAATAAATCTGATGCTAACGTCCCTTTTTAGACATCACACCCCATTTAGAAGCACATTTCCTAGCTATATATAAGATGTGTTCTGTTTACCTTAGGATTGTATTTCTCGAAAAGAGATAACGTGCTCTGAACTTTTCCCAAATCATTTATTTACCATCCAGACAGCCTTTTAAATGTCAGCTAACAGCAAAACCAGGAGGCTCAGGGATTCAGTCCGTAAAGTCTGAGCTCTGTCTGCACGTTAACTTTAAACGCCATTAACAAAAAACAACAAACAAAATAAGTTAAACTTGCCTGGATGAGGTAGATGAAGGTCCTTCGTTCAACGTGAAGATTTAATATAATCTGTAAAGTTTGTGATCAACTTTCCTTTCTTCTTCTAAATGTTTTAATCAGTACTTTAACGTTTTATAATTACCTGAGGTCAGCTGCAGTAAAACGGAGTCATCAGCACCGAATCTGACTGAACTGAATCCTGTGACTCAGAGGACTTCTGTTGTTGACTCACGCTACATCAAACTGAACTCAATCGAACAATAAAGTCCAGGTGGAGACAACAGCCTCAATTAAAAAAGCAATACTATGCTACACATAGATTTTATATCTTTAAATTTCTTTTGATTTCTGGAAATCCTCACGGACTCTCACTTGTTGCACAGCCCACTGGGGTCCTGACCTCAACTTTGGGACCCACGGATGTAGATCAGAATCATGACTGTGTGCTGCCATGTTGGGGTGTGGTAGGTGGACATTTTGACCAGCTCCACGTTTTTATGAAGTGTCCATTTGGTTTGTAATTTGACTTATTCCTTTCTTAAATGATCCATGCACACATGCATGAAGCACAGATCCAGTCCTCTTTATTTTGGCTGTGAGACATCTGATCCAGCTGCTCACAGCTGGAGGAAAACCCATTTTTTTGCTGGATTATATAAGGATCCCGTTAAAAATGGGTTCTTTGTTGAGATGTCTGTTATGTGTCGACAACCCTGGTTCATCGTTTGAGTTTAGGAGCCTTTTTATGCCTGAACCATTCATGGGTCAGAGTTCCAGTAAGTAGCTTAACAAACAAAAGGCAATTTTTCTAAAAACTGAAGATGAGGGACAAAGCAGACAAACCCTTCAGACAGACTGAAGAACTGTTCATCAAAACCACTTTGAAAGATTACAAGATTACTTTTGGCTGCTTGGAGAGAAAATGCAAAGATGTTTAACCTGTTCATTAAAACACGCCTGTCCTCTTCACAGTGTTAGCCAGCACGCCATGCGGCCACTTGTAGCACGAGTTTTTGAAATTCACAGCCTGTGTTTGTGCTAAACTCTATTGAAGCCAATGCAGATTTCATAACAAAAAAAAATAAAACGCGTAAAAAATCGCAAACTAGAAAGTTAGAATATTGTTAGACACACTGACACACAACCACAGCTGGCTGCTGGACAAACCAAGTCTGTGTGATTCATTCAAATACTCTGTCTTAAATTCCACATCCTGCTGGTGCAGAGATCCTTGTATCTGCACAACGTAGGAGCTGATTTAGCTTGGATAATTTGTGACAGGTGAATCTGGCCCTCGATGTTCTTCAGCTCCTTCAGTTAAAAAGCTCCGGATCATCCAGCCTTATATACACTGATTAATCTAATCCCATATTTTTCTTCCGCCGCCATTCGCTGCGTCTCCTTCCTCTTCACTGCAGCTGACAGATGTGTTTGTTTGCAGTTTAAACGGACACCACCGCGTTCCCTCTCCTGCTCTGTTTAAGCTGCACTTGAACGTTTCTCCCTTTACTGGCTGGATAATAGAAAAAAGAAAATGGTGGAAACAGGAATTAGCACCAGCGTTAAGGCTGCACAGGGCGAGCTGAGCACTAAATGAGACCTTACACAGGGAGTGAATCAGCACACATCAACACAAACAACACAATGAAGTCCCTCTTCTCTTTTTGTGTTTCTTTAGTCGTCCGATAGTGAATTACCCGTCTCGGTTATATCCACTTTCATTACTGCCTGACATTTAGTGTGTGAGGTGTGTGTGGGCCACAGTGTACCTGAATGTCACATCGTAATGAGAATGGATATGACAGTGACAGGGCCATCAATGAAAGGAGCGGCGGGGTTGCCTCCCCCCCTTCCTCGTCGTGACACGCAACGTGTACGTGACAGCGAATCCGCACGCAAACATCACATATACAGTCTATCTAAGGCTGTGGGGTGCGACGGAGCCAAGACAATAACCAAAGTCTATTTACCAGACCTCATTCCCTCATTCGGACCCAAAGTAATTACTTTTAAATTGCAAAAACTGAGCAACATTAACAAACGGATGCGGCAATTTAGGGCTCCCTGAGGCTAGACAGCTTGTTTTCAAATGGAAATGAAGGTATTTTGCCATTGTCCACTGCAATATTGTTGTGTTATGGTTTGAGGCTTTTTTCCTTTTTCTTTTTTTTTTCCCTGCGTGTGATAAAAGCGAGGGACCCTGGCAGTGTTTACCAGGCCCATTGTTGCAGACGCCGGCTCAGAGCGAGGATAATTCGAGCTTAACGTCGTTGGAGCAGAATGTCACTCCTTCTGCTCAGGAAGACAGACACGTCGCCGCCGCCGCCGCTGCCGCCGCTGCTTCTCAGCCACATAAATCAACACTTCAATGATATCTGAGGTGTGACAACACAAAAAAAAAAAAAAACCTCACGAGCCCAGACCGACAGCCGGAGGAGGAGCACGTGTTTTCACCGTGTCAGGGTCGCAGCACTTCAACAGCAGCCATGATTATCATGATCAGCTCTAATATGGGGGCTCCAGGGGTGAACGCCACTCGTTCCTTTTTCTTTAACACAGCCTGTTATTACCGCGTTTTTGTTCCTTCTCTTTGACTCACACTCGAGGCTCGGCTTATAACGTGTAATTCTCTCCCCAATAGCAGCCCTGTCATTGTGCCCCGTCACCGACCCGATAAGGCTGATGAGGGCGCCCCGAAATCGGACGAACACAAAGGGAGCTGCCGCGGGGCCCCTACTACGGCAGCGCTGAGATCGCCGTGCAGCTGATGAGGTTCTGGCTGCCGTGTCAAGGGCGCTGGTGCATTGTGACAGATCTGCGACTTGGCAAAAGTCCGGTTTGGCTTCAACGTTTGTCATCCAAAAACATGAAATATGAGTGAATATTGGAAATGTGGCGTTCGAGCTTAAAGCAACAGTTTGGATCTTTGGTTCTTGTTTCTTTTGTTGAATGTATTTAAATACTGAAGAAAACAGTTTAACAAACAAAGCAAAGCATGCTGACACCAACAAGAGAATTATCAAAAAGCTATTAGCTGAATTTAAGGAATATGGTCACTAAAGCATCTTTCAGGTCCCTGGTCAGGTCTTTGAGACACAACCTTCAGATATCTGCTCCACATAGCTGTTTTTAGGCCCAATACTACTTCATCAGTCCTCCACTTGTTCAAATGTAATTTTTTTTACCCACATACTAAAAATGTGCTGATATAGTTGATCAAAAGGACAGAGAGTGAAAATACAGCCACAGCACTTTAAAAAAAACTTTGAAAGACCTTGAGAAAGCCTGAGAAACTACTGAAGTTCTCTTTAAAATATTACAAAACACTCTGGCTGCTTGAAAGGAAAATAAACCTGGCTTACTTTGGCAATGTCTAAAAAGTCTAAATAACTGAATGTATACATTTCTTTATGAGAATTGGCCTCGAGGATCACATTCTGCCTCCTTGCTCTTTAAAACGGAACTGAGAAGCTAATCCGGTGATCGAAGGTAAGAAAATACAATTAACTGCAAAACAGATCATATAAAGCAATGGAGTAATGTGAATTTTGTCATAAAACAATGACTAGAATGGATATTTTTGCCCTAAAAAGAAAAGAGACATGTTTTGGTGAAATGGTGGCAGATGAGGCTCCTCGAGGCCCTGACAGTTAATGCTGCGTGGCTACAGACCCTGAAACATTCGTTACCAAAAGCAGGCAACATTGAGTTGCAAGTTTCTTCTGTCAGATGCTGACAATGTTATGTTCCAACTTTAAATAAGACCATAAATCTTTTGCACAACTCCAAATTTGACTCCTAAACCCAAGCCCAAATCCCAAAGCTGTTGTTTTGTGACTCTTTAAATTCCACTCTTGACTCAATATCCTCACCTCTCTCAGACTAAGCAGTACAGGTCAGCTTCAAAAAGCCATCATTACTGCAACCACAGAGGAAGCTTTGTGAAGCAACTACATGTGAAAACAATGAAACCCAACTCAAAGAACCCAAAACCTCCGGATTCTGTTCTTGTCAGATTCAGGTTAACTTCCATTTTCAATCTCAACATCAACTCTGAAAACGTCTCCCTGAACATGATTACTCTCTTGGAATATGAGACATACTTTCTGCCATTTGTGGCAAAAATACTTGTCAGCTGTCATTTAAATATATTTTCTTCTTTTTTGGAAGCAGATATGTTCTAATCTGACAAAGACTTCTTTTGGTCCAAAATCTTTAAACACCCAAAATGTTTTGTTTCCATTTCAAGACATCAGAAGTTGGATGAAGATTGTCTAATTATCTGCTCTTTGGGCCATATTTTACTTAAGTGTAATTTTAATATTTAATTTATGT
>JAOXNZ010000074.1:5145532-5166418 GCA_028566095.1 Kryptolebias brasiliensis
TGTTGCTCCCTCAAAGGAGTTCAGGGCTCTTTGTTCCACTTCCTCCATGTAGAGATTGGCCACAATCGGTGACACTGAAGATCCCATGGCACAACCATGCTTCTGTCTGTAAAAACTGTCATCATACTTGAAACCAATGATGTTGCAGCCTCCTACTGATTTGTGTAATGAGCAAGTGCTGAAAAACAACAATTTCTCCAGTTTTACAGTTTTTCTCTGCATCTGCCTAGCTTTGTCCTGATCAGGTTGATATAGCACTTTGACTTGAAAGATTAAAAGGAAAAGAACGATCATTTCAAAAGCATCACGAGCCACGTGAAGAATGCTAATCTCTTATACTTTTGAGACGCCCACAATAACTGACTAATCTGAGATAAAAGTTGTTGCATACATTTCTTTTTGAACATGTTCAAAATTGAAGTGACAGGACTGCAAGCCTCTGCGACTCACGCAAGGCTGATAAGAACCCCGGCAAACATTTTGAGATATTTGAGACTTCTTTGCGAATGCCGTTGTCCAACTAGTCGCCAACAGCCCAGTGATACTGACGTTAGGTTGTCTTCAAAGGGTTTTGAAAGTAGTATAGGAAATTTTAACTTATTTCTAATTTGAAATTCATTTAAATATAGAAAAAGCATTTGTGTTTACTTCACAAGTTGTCTTTTCCAGTTATCACACCTGAGATTTTGACTAGAAAATGTGACACTTGGTGGCACATGTTTTGAACTTGTTCTCAGACGTTGGTGATTAAGATTTCCCAAGTTTTCATTAAATGCTGAAAATACTGGAAAAATCAACAAGCAAAGAGATATTTAATTGTCATTATTTACCAATCGTTTTACAGTAGTTAAGTTCAGAGGCAAAAACTACCCAGTTCACACAATCTGACGTGAAATGGCAACAGTGACTAATTTTACTTCATAATTCACGTTGTGTGAAGTGATTTCTGTTGATTTTATCATCGCCTGCTTTTCTTTGGCCTTCGGCTCAAATGTTGAAGCCCAAAAACGTCCTCCACATCCGCAAGAAATACAGAAAAATTAGCAGAGGGCTGCGTATTAGAGAAATACACCACCACACACCTCAAACTGGGTCATGAAGGAAAACGATCGTTTTGGTATGAAATACACTCAACTTAAAAAACTTAATTTAATATTAGAAAGATTTGTTTTTACTTTTAATAAGAATATAGCTGTAACATAATTGGAACCCTATTAAGAGGATTTTACAGGTTACATCTTAAATGAGGCCTTTACCTCAGGGTATTTCCAAGTCCAAATGAAGGTTAAAGGAAAAAAGAAAATACTGTAAAAAATATCTGCCTGCTGTTGGTTTAAACTCAAGCACTGACTGTGTTTCTGGAGCCTCACTTCCACAGATCAAATATAAATCTATGTTACTGTAAACGTGATGCGGTGTCTTGGATCAGTTTACTCAGATGATCAAGTCTTTGGAAAGTCATGAAATGAAAAAGCCACCAGAGGAAAGTCAAAAGAGAGTCCAATGAATATTTAATACGGGCAGATTGGGCATTAAATTTATTAGCCTTTCAAATAAGTTTGGTAAAACTGGGGGCTTGTTTACAGCTTGTCTGCATGACTGACCACTTGGGATCTTTTCCTTCAGGACATCAGATCTGAGCGATAAAGTCAGAGAGGAAAATAAGTTCACAGCAAAGACAAATGATTGTTAAAAAACATTTTAAAACAGGGTCTTTAGTAGGAATTTAAAAATGATCTTTATCATGTATGATAGAAACTGTACTTGTGCTTTACGTATTCTAAATTCTAAATAAATGAGCTTTTGGGATGTAAGGATATACCTTAAAAAGATTTTAACATCAAACTCAGACTAGCGCACTGTTAAAAAAAAAGCTTCACTTTTAAATGCTCCCCTTTTTCCTGATCTGCAGTTTAGCCACTGGTAGTTGGTAATAAACCCTACTTTGGTCTCTTCATGAGCTACTGAATAAACTAATAGACTTTAGAGAAATTGTTTGACCCTGAATGAAAACATGACTGAGTTGTTGTATTTGGAAACTGTACTTCTCTCAGTGGGTTTACTGATATGTTTGCTCCTCATTGCTCCTCCATTGTTAGAAACCTTGGAGCGTTTTTCGGCCGTTCTTTTAAATTTGAGAAGCAAGTGTCCACAGTCGTCAAGACCAGTTTTTAATCAGTTACATCAAATTGCCAAAGAAAAATCTTACATTCCTCCAAAACACTCGTCCATGCCTTCATCGCCTGTAGATTGGATGACTGCATCTGTCTGTGTTTTGGCCTTGAGCAATCATCTCCATCGCCTGCAGTTAGTCCACAACGCTGCTGCACGTCTTTAAGTACCAGAAGACATGACCACTTCACCCCAGTTTTAGCAGAATTACGCTGGCTGCCTGTCCGTTTTCATATTGATTTTAAGATTCTTTTACTCACTTTTAAAGTTTTAAATGGTTTGGCACCCAATTATTTAACTGAACTTTTCGTCTTTTGTAACCCCAAAAGAGATCTTCTAGCCAGATGCTCGTAGTGCAGCCAAGGGCTAAATTAAAGCGCAGAGGGGGATCAGGCTTTTGCAGTGGCAGCCCTAAGCCTCTGGAACAACCTGCCTCTTGATACTCGTACTGCAGAGTCTATACAGGTTTTTAAATCCTGCCTGAAAACACACGTTTGTTTACACTGGGTTTTAATTCAAGTTCAGTTCGAGTTCCATCAGATTCTTTATGTTGGGGTGCTTTCAGGTTTGTTTTTTGCTTATTTTATTCTACCTGTTGGTTTTTATGTGTGATCTTACTGAATTTATTTTACTGGTAGTTTGTTTTTGAACGTGCCATAGAAATAAAGTTGACATTGACATTAAACTGGTCTGGATTAGTAAAACAAGCTTGAAACAGATCCAAATGGTAACAACAACCGTCTGAGCGGAAACCCGTCACACTTGCATTGTAATTTGTCACATTACAGCTCAGTTAACACAAAGCTTCACTCTGTGCTTCTCTAACCTCATTTTATACACAGATAACAGGTATTTTTGTCATCTTGGCTGACAGGCCACTTTTTCTATATGTATATTTCCAAACCTAAAGATCGACATTAAAGGACAAGTCGCTCTTTTTTAAGTTGATAGTGAATTTAGACACATTGTTATATTTATCAAGCACAGAAAAGCAATATTTTTCATATTATTATAATGACTCTTGTCTTACAGCTGTTTAATTGTTAGTTAACCCATGCTAGATTGGTGTTTTACAAAGGTAAGAAATGCTCATTTGTATAAAATGTGTGTTTTGTGTTTTCAAATTTGTTCTGAAAAAAAAGATCCTTGGTAGATCTAGTAAACATTTACGCCTGCAGAGTTAAATCAGTTGAAATCTCCAATCATTAAAAACAAGCACATGGGCTGCCTTCAAAGACTGAAGAAGTCCAGGTCTTAAGACCACAGGGCCTTCCTGCATGAAAGAATACGATTTCTCACATCACTGAAAATGATAACGCACATTATCGCTTACAGTCTGTGCTTCTGTTTGCAGCTCTGTCCACTGACATGAAATAATAAAGGACTGATTAAATGACTTATGTCTTTGGATTGTAAATTGCTGCTTTTAAACCTTAACCCTGCCCGAGATCACGCTTGCTTTGATGAGCGGCTTTGATGTGTCTTCGCCTGTGCGAACACACACAACCTTGGGTCTGTATTTTGGCAGCGCAGTGTTGCTAATTATCTCAGCGGTGGAAAGGTAAGGGAAGCGGGGACCTGCGCGCGTGTGGTCTCAGTGCGACGGTAGCTTTTAATGAGCCCCACACTTCTTATCAAGCTCGGCGAACGCTCTGATCCGCCCACGTGGAGCACAGGACTTGAGTGATCACGTCTGATGCCACCCCGCCACCCCCTCCCCCCGCACACGTGACCACCCCAATCAACCCCCGCCCATCTCCTCCTTTCCCTCTTGGCGTCAGGAAAAAAAAAAAAAACCTTGAAGAGTAAAAGAGCTTTTCATCCTTTCTCATATAAAGGAGGGGGACGTGTGAGGACGAGAAGATGGAGGGATTCAACAGGACAAAGGAGGCAGAGGGATGTAGAGGGAGACAAGAAAGACAACAAGGATGAAAGAGTGAACTTCTCCAAGCTGGAGGGCGCTCCAGAGGACACATCCTAGATTAGCTCCCCCACTACTTCTTTCCATCCGTCCGTCTTGCCCCTCCTCCCTCCAAGCAGGCTTCAGATGGGGAACAGGCGGCCCCGCGGCCCTCTCGATGGGCGTCTTGTGCTGGGTGGGTGGTTATCGGGGAGACGCGGGGCATTTAGACATCTGTCAGCCACTAATGAAAGAGTTCAATTTAGTGGAAAATCTAAAACAACCTTGTCTGACGGGCAGGCTGACAGCTTTTAACTCGCCGTGTGTTGTTGCTGTGTGTTGGAGTGGATCAGGAGGGGGAAATTATTCAAAAAAAAGAAAAAGAAAGGTGAAAAGTAAAAAAACAAAAAAACAACACATTATAAACTCTGCTGAGGCATATTTTTCTGTGAAGTGTTAAAGCCATGCAGGAGCGTGAATCAGCCCGTGCAGCAGGGGTTGGGTCTTATGGCTTTAAATCTCTCCAGGGGTACAGGGCATGTTTTCTGACGATAGATGGAAGGGGTTTTGTGTGTGTGTGTGTGTGTGTGTGTGTGTGCGTGGAACAAAACAACAAAAAAAGCATATTTAGAACTCAGTAGTGCTATTAAGAGTTGGAGAGATGAACACACGGCTCTCCAGGCAACATAGCAGACAAACACACAGCCACTTTGTCTCCACCCCCCTCGACCTTCATTAGCGTCTCATTAGAAAGAACTTCAGTGAAAGCTGTTGCTGTTCTTCGGGAAACAATCTTGCCTATTTGTCTTCACTGAAAGGACACTATTTGTGTTTTCCGTGCGGAAAACTCATTATTTTTTCTTTTTTTTTTTTTTACTTTTATAGATTAATCCACCGGCTGATTTAGATGCTGTGCTGCCTAGTGACGGTGCTATTACTGAGGGGAAATAGTCAAACCAAAGGTAGTTTTATTGACTCGGAAAATAAGAGTGGTTGGATTCATGGCGCTCAGCAATTACGATGTCTGAGAGATGAAGGCATTTTACCAAAGCATAGACGTTCAGATACAAAACAGAAGCCTGCGTGCAGCATTATTTTTTAGAAAATACACGGTTTTTACAACTGATTGCAGTGCTTTTTATGAACTATTTAATCTAGTACAAATCTGTAAACAGAAAATATGGTTTTAGCTCCAAATATATAAAATAACACCATTATACTAGCTTTTGAGGCATAAACCTGTGAATTTCACTTTCCGTTGATTTTTTTAACCCATCCTGACCTGATGTAACATATGTATGTGTTTTTTGGTTCACTCTGCACTCCAGACACTTTTTTTAACTGATTTTTCTCCTCCATTTATGTGTTTTATCTTGTCCACATGATTTTAACCAAAATCCTGAAATACCCATAGATGGTGAGAATGTCCACATTAAAATACAAAGACAAAAACAAGTCAAGCTTGGCCAAAGTGTCGACATTAATAACTAGAAACACTCAGAGCGCAAACCTCCGCCAAGGCCACAGCGTGATTAAAAAATCTGTGTCATAATTTGGATCACCACCAACATTGACTCCATTGTTTTTTTCTTCAACCCCAACATTTCCTGAACATTTCCTCCAAATCTGTTCTTTAGTTTCCACCTGATCTTTGCTGACAGACAGACAAACCAACGGACACAACCGGAACCAGAACCTGCTTGGAGGAAACTAAAGGGTCACATGTAGGAGCAGAGAAAAAGGGTGTAAAAAAAAAATCAGAGTGATAGTGGGCATGCACAAAACATCAGTTTCTCAAAAGTTATGTGTTTTGAGTCCACGTTGAGCTTAAAAAAAAAAAAAATCACTTTGGAAAACATTTCTTAAAACTTAAAAATGGCCGAAGTAGTGTGACGGGGGTTTTATAGTTCAAGCCAGAGGGATATAACTGTATGATAATTTACAAAACAAAAACTACTTCAAAAGCATACTGATAAATAATAAAGACAAGCTTATTGCAGTAATAAAAAAAAGCAGAGTAAACCTCTCAAACTGTTCATTTCCAAGAAAATGAGTTTAATTGCAAAGAAATAAAAACAATTTAAGAAGTATTTTTGGTAGGGTTTGCCAGGTAGATTTAACATCATCTTACTGACAAATATAAAGTTTTGCAACGAAACAAGAGCTCTATGTCTTCTGAGACCACGCTCACAAGGACCAAAAGTTATTAAAATAAAGAACCGTTGAGAAATTACTAGCATAGTTAAAGTAATAATAGAGGTGTTAAATAGGAAATGTGTGGCAGTAATGGTAGATAAGAGTGCCATTCTCACCTTCAAAAGGATTTTCATTATTGTTCATTCAGTCCTGTTTACATTAATCTCCTGACTCCTCCAGTCAGTTTGGTTTTATTTCTGGCTTTATAGCAGAATGGAAGCATTTCAGAGGAAAAAGATTCTGTTTGTCGCTCCTGATTAGACATTCAGATTAAATCATATATTTTTATTTAATGTGATTACTTGGACAGTCAGCCGGCACCTTTCACTCCTGCTCTTGCTCTTATACAAGAAAGGGATTTGTTTTGTCAAAAAGCACTCAGCTGCTGAAGCGGGGCTAGGGTAAAAATAAATCAAAAGCCTTGTCTCAAGTGATAGCGATCAACTGGAGCTGTTGCATCACAATGAGCGCACCTTGATGGTGAAAAGAAATCTATTGTACAAGCAGAAGAACATTAAATGTTAAAGTTAGCTGGAGTTTAATCCGTTCTGATGTTAGCAGGAGATATTGTTTTGGTATCATTTTAATCACAAAGAAATGTGTCTTTTAATGCATTTATCACAGGTCAGAAAACTTGACGACAAATTACAAGAAGGGTTGTTGTTTCAGTTTTTTTAACTTGTCAAAAATATGTTGTTTAAGGAAAATTACTGATGCTGGCGAAGTCGGTACATCCCTTGGCTGCAACTGTTGCAGACTAGCTGGCAACTCAAAAATTGCAGGTAATAGGCAACCTTTAAGTTCTGAGTGTTTACAACTATACAACAGTCAGCCCATATGGCAGTGTTTACTGGAGTACATGTTTGAAATAAAGGCATGCAGATATGGACCAGTTTCTTATTTATTATTGTTGATCTCTGGTGTGGTTAGACCTGGACTTTCAGGGCTGTAGAGTCAGACATTTTCTGTCATTAAGGTAGTGTCTCACTGGGCTGCGACTAGTTGGTCAATGGTAGTCGCAAGGGAGTTTTCAGAATGTCTTGCAACATTCACGGTGGTTCTCAAATTCCTTGCAGAGGCGCGCAGACTTGTCGCTTCAGTTTTGAACATCCATCCATCCGCTGCTTGTTCCAGAGTCAGGTCGAGGGGGCAGCAGCTTGAGCAGGGAGGCCCAGGAGTCTCTCTCCACAGCCACCTCTTCCAGGAGGATTCCAAGGCGTTCCCAGGCCAGCTGAGAGACAGAGTCTCTCCAGCGTGTCCTGGGTCTTCCACGGGGTCTCCTTCCAGTTGGACATGCCAGGAACACCTCCCTAGGGAGGCTTCCTTACCAGATGCTCGAACCACCTTAACTGCCTCCTCTTGATGTGGAGGAGCAGCGGCTCTACTCCAAGTCTCTCAGATAACCAAACTTGTCACCCTTTCTCTAAGGGAGAGCCCAGCTACCCTGCGAAGAAAACTAATTTTAACCGCCTGTATTCTTTCGGTCACAACCCAGAGTTCATGACCATAGGTAGGTAGGAACGTAGATCGACTGGTAAACAGAGAGCTTTGCCTTGCAGCTCAGCTCCCTCTTCACCAAAATGGATTGGTACAGAGGACACAATACTGCAGAAGCTGCACTGTTGTCTGTTGATCTCACGCTCCATTCTTCCTTCACTGGTGACCAAGACCCTGGGATACTTAAACTCCTCCACTTAAGTTTTGAAATTTGTGCGACAGATTTCCCCTTACAATAGTCCCAGGGTTGTCGTGGACATTTTGAATTTTGTCACGAGAACTAACTGTATTCTGACACCTGACAGAAAACATGGCCAGCCCTAAAAACCACATCAATGATAAAAAATTATTCATTTAAAAACTGGTCCAAATGAGCCTGTCTACATTTAAAAACAGTACTCCATAAGAGTCATTTATAAATGTGGGGAAAGCTGCAAAAGTGGGTACAACACAAGCCAAGGTGGGTACGATGTGGGTGGAGGTGGAAAGCAAAACAACGTCCAAGGGCAAGAATGCGCTTTTGCTAGCTACACAAAAATAGGCCATGATATTTAAAAACTGGCTGTTTAAAATGGAACCACGACTTACTGGTTATTTGGTCACAATAGTTAGAAATCAGGGAGACTGCAAAAAACCCTAAAAAAACTTATAATTTTCCCGCAATTTGAGTCGCCCTCTAGTCTCCAACAGTCCCAGCTCAGTAAGCTACTGACTGAGGAAAAAGAAAAGGAATAGAAAAGAATAGGGACCCACAAAAAACCTAAGTAGAAAACTAAATTCAGCATTTCTTTTTAGGTAAAACACTCAGTTTCTGCTTTAGATTAGTGGGGAAACCCAGTTTCACAACTGACATAATGACAGACAGGTCTAACACAAACACTTTTAGTATGCATAAAATCACATCTTCACACAATTGGTATACATGCACTGTCAAAATGGTTGACAAATCTTCAGTAGAGACAGCTGAGAAAGGATTGAGTTATCTGAAGACAGAGCTGCAAGACAAAGCACCAAAGAAATGCATTTGCTGATTTTTTTGTTTTTGTTTTTGTTGTGTTTCACCTGGAAATAAAACAAAATCCTCAAGGCTTTGCTCTCTTCTTTTTTTTATAACGCCATGCTTCTGAGAGCCATACAAAGATGGATTCTTCATATAAACCGCACATAGCCACACTTTATTGCTCTCCTTAGAAAAACTGCAGCCACTCAACTGTTACCGCCCCAAACCAACATGGCTCCCGCTTGGCACCGGCAATACCAGCGTCCTTTTTCTGCAATTTGGGCCCCGTCCAGCTTACCACTCTGATTGCATCTCTCCCTGTTAGCGCCTTGGGTTTGGAAAGAGAGATAGAGCAATGAAGGGGAAGAGAGCCAATGCAAACATTGTTCCACTGGCTTTTTACAAGCCATGAGAGTGGGGAAGTTAATAAGCAGGTATTGGTTTTTAACGGCTGCTCGTTTATTGCTTTGCCCTCGGGCGTGCAGGAGTTCTCTACTCCACCTTTTTCCTGTCCATCTGCAGATCACCTTTGCTAATCTGCAGCTCAATTTTCCCTCTCTCTCTGCACACACTCCTTTTGTTTTCACATGTCTTGACCGGCAATTAATTCTGCATTCTCATTAACTTTTTTTTTTTCTCCTTTCAGACCCTCCCTGTAACCTTTTCAGCCTTGTTTTATTTGAATCTGAGCTGAAGCCAGCTTGAAAAGAAGAACTTATGAACAGACCCCGCACAACCTCATCAGTTCTCTGTTATTATGCCTCTATTGATTCACTGTTTTTCAGACACATCCTTGAGAGTCAACTGTATTTACCGGTGCTCTTTGTGCACCTGTATATTTAATTTAAAGCCGTATTTGTCAGTCAATACGACACAATCTGATATCCGAAAGTCAGTGTTGTCTGGCTCTGACATGATGAATGTGATGCAGGTTTAATTACTTACATGTATTGAGCTGTTGATCTGTGTCATCAGGTTCTCAGAGGACAGTTTTAATACTCTGCTCTCTACGGTTTTCTGTCATGAACAAAAATGAGTTTATAGGTGTCAAAAATCTCCTGAGCTACAAGGTACCCTTCCAATCAGCATTTTAAAAATGATTTCTTTCTCTTTATAATCGTAATTGCTGTATTTTTAGCGACATTGTTGCCAAAACTGTACAACTGTTTTACCTTGGGGTTAGTCTTTTAGTCAATATAAAGGATGCTCGAACTCTTTAACAGCCAGGCAGGAGATTATGAAGGGTTTAAGGTTAATCCCACTGACAGTTGGCCATTTTCTTTCACCAAATGGTTAGGAGTAAAAAAAAATAAAAAAAACATGGAAAGAGCTAGATGAGAGTACACTGAAGTCCTAAAGCGCACAACCAATTTATGTTTGGTGGCCTACCCAAAAAGAAAACATGGCTGTTATAGCAACAGGGTAAGAGTATTTTTATTCGTTTTATTTAACAATTGTTATGTACTACCAGTTATGAGTTCGTAGATGATAATATAACACCAAATCTAAGATGCTTGGCTCGCCTCTGTAAAAATTTTTTTTGTAAGATTAGACCTAGATCTAAAGCAAACAATCGGCCCGGAGAAGTCCTTATAAGAATACACAATTAAATATAACAGTAATTGAGACTAACTCAGTATGAAGCAATCCGACCATAGACAAACAAAGTAGTGTTGAATCACGTCAGTCAGAAACTGTCCTATGCTATTCTTGATAGTTATCTTTGTCTTGGTAATTCCTTTGTTTTTTCAACCTAGTTTGTGATAACTGTCAGTAAATGATCAAAAGTCTTCATACCTTTGTCCGCAATTTGCACAGCTCCCAATAGCACAGAAACATGGCGCTTTGCGTCAGTTCACTGTGTTTCCTCCAACATGGCGGACAGGAAGTTTGTAGATAAATGAAATCACACAGTTTCTGGGTAGCAGTTTTCATAATTTCAAGCCGATGCTGTTTATACAAAACAAACGACACAGCCGTCTCAATATTTTGAACCATGGACTGTAGGACCACTATGTTTTAGAGAGGTTGTTGATTGTATTTTTTAGGCTACATTGTTTTCATGCATTCAGATTCATATAGATAAGAGGACAGCAGGGTTAGCGTTAGCAACTACTCAGACTTTTTTTGGCTTCTTTTGAACAGTAATAAAGTGAATTTTTGGGGGGTCCAGGATGACCATGTTTATATAGCTAACATGAATCAACATGATGAGAATGCACGGGGTGAAGTATCTAATCTAGTCCTGTTTTTGTCACCTCAGCAGACCCGTATTTTAGCTCCACGTAAGCACTCCTGGGTTTTCTTTGCTCTTTGTTTGTCTTTTGATGACTTTTTCATTTATGATCAAGATGAAACGTATTGAAAAAGTAAAAGATAATACTGGAAGTTTTTTTCTTTTCTTTTTATTTCACTGTATCCTTTGATCCTTAGTGAATAAAGAAGAGGCAAATAAAGCCTGAAGGTCACAATCCAAGGGGGAGTAACTAGTTTCAAATATTTTGATTTTCTTTAGATTCAAATTTCATGCTTAGATTCAATCGGTGATAAGGCAATGAAGCAGCTAGAAGGTATTCTGAGGAGCACCTGTAAGCAGCAACATTTCTACATGTGATGAACTATGGACAAGGGCAGCCATATTTCAAGCTAAATTCACATTCAAAACATACTGCATTGTATTGTATCATATTATAAAGTATCACACGTGTTAGGATCAAGTTTTGAAAGCAGTGTGTTGTCTTGAAATTCTATACAAGATAAAACAACCACAATAACTTATCTCCTCTGTTTTTCTCATGTAAAAAATCTGAAATTTCATCATCTAAGTTGCTATTTGATGTGGCATTCAGTACAATTGCTCAATAACCACACAGTTGGCAATACGAGCAGATCTTAACTTTAATACCTAAATATAAGTATTTCAAGACATTTGTGCATCAACAAAAAAGGAAGTTTTACATTTTTTGCTAATATTCTTGTTCAGCTGTTACCACAAGGAGAAACAAACACCAGTTTCATCATAATGTCTTATTAGGTTGTCGTGAATGGAGAGTGTGTTCTGAATTGGTAGAGTTATGCAAAAAGGGAACAATTTCTTCACTGCTGAAGGCAAGTCAGAATTTACAGATACCTGACATTAAAAAGCATCAAACATAGCAACCACAGATGCTGCAGGATAGACAGGTTTGAAGAGGAGGGATGACCAGAAAGGATGAAGAGAAAACAAAAAGGTGTTACAGTGTAGAAGAAGGTTTCTATAATCGAAAACCTGCTTCTGTTTATGTCCTGAGGGCTGTTTCACACCTCCAACAAGGGATAAGTGACTAACTCTAAATATGCAGAAAAACAAATTTAACATACTTAGTCCATGACCAATTAACACAGTTACTCTGAGCAAAACAACTAGCTGGATTTGGATTCCAGCATCCGGCTCATGGGGGATTCACAGCATCCACCTTGTCCTGCCCAGGAGGCAATATCCACTGATGCAACGGACAGAGCTAAGACAGCACAGCCGCTCAGCTGAGAAGATTCCAGTTAACTGGTGCAGCCAAAGAAAGAAGCAAAGAAGCAGCAAATGAAAGAAGAAGGGATCCAGGAACCTTTAAAAATCCACCCAGGGCTACAAATGTGAGACCGCAAGAAGACAACACCTCACTCCCTCAATGAACCGGTTTCCTGGCAGACGTTTTGATTTAAAATAGCAGGACTAGCGCAAGTGTATTAATGTGGGCTGCCTTCCATTTAGAAGTATTTTGGGCTTTTTGACCTGTATGCACATGTGCAGAAGTGGAACACTTGCTCATACTTAAGTCCACAGCTTCAAGTCAACATGTCCAACATGAAATGGATAATGTGCCCTTCCTGGGCCACAGAAGGACATAATATTAGACATAATAACATTTGTCTTGCACAATATCAGTATCAGAGTGGACAGGACTTTAAAGGAATAGTTTTGACTGTTTTGAATTGAGTTTTTTTAAGAGGAGTTTTGCACAATCAGTTACTTAGGCCCCCTTTTCACTGGATGACAACACCACCATCTATCCATAACCTATGACATATTAGAGCATGGCTGGATTGTGGCAAATTTGGAAAACCTTCCATGTGAATGTAATTATGAAGCTGCTAAACTCTACTTGCTAAATAGTTTCATTGCTGCAATTTTCCCCAACCTTGAGATTTTCTCTAGATAGGAAGTCTCCTGAGCCCCCATGTTCTATTTCTCTAACCCTGCCCTGGTACCTTTCTTGAATAATGTCAGGATGCATCTATGGTTAACATGTTTGCTTTAGGTTGTTTCCATGACCTTGTGACAATCGTGGTCAAAGCCTAGGCATGAGCCATTGTGGTCCTACTCTAGCATGAGTAATGGGGAGTCCACTTTTTTCTTAATGCACTCCTGATGACCTCACCAGGACCCTGCACAGACCAATCAAGCTCTGGGTGATCTTTTGCATTGTAGCGGGGTCATCATTCAGTGTGAATGTGGCCTTACCTGCAGCAATGAGATTCATCTGAGTTTAGAAAAATCCTCAGAGGAGTGAATTTCCAACATATTCAATAAAAACAATTTAAAACTCCAAAATGTTCTGGACGTTGCAGCGAATGCTATGATGCAGATTTTAACATGGCATTACTTTTGCATCAAACTGTTATATGGACCTCACAGCAAGAAGGTTGCAGGTTCACCTCCTGGCCTTTCTGGGTGGAGTTTACATGTTCTCCCCATGAATGCGTGGGTTTTCTCTAGGTACTTCAGTTTTCTACCACAGACCAAGCATGCTTGTTAGGTTAACTGGAACTCTAAATTGTCCCTAGGTGTGAGTGAGCGTGTGAATAGTTGTTTGTCTCTATGTGTCCCTGTGATGGACTTGCGGGTGTACCCCGCCTCTTACACAATGACTGCTGGAAATAGGCACCAGCTCCCCTGCAACTCGGAAAGGAAAAAGCGGGTTTAGAAAATGGATGGAGGGCTGTTATATTGACTGGGTTTATTTAACATATTCTGTTTTGTAATTTGTATTTCACATGGAACTTATTGCAATAAACCACTGACCACTGTTTCAACCTGTCCTGACTTCAACGCAAACAACCTCAGACCTCTTTGTAAATGCTAAAAGTCCAGCATTCACTTTAATTGTTTTGAAACTTTTCAGGTTTGACTTGTTTTAGGCATCTAAAATAGTTTGTAAAGTAGCTTTCATCTGAGTAGCTTGACTTCCAAATGAGAGTTTCTCTTTGGTTCTTCAAACTAAGATCACTGACTGCTTTCTACTTGGAAGAACCTGACTGCTCAGAAGTACTTCACAGAGCCCAAACTATCCCTTTTATTGATGTCATTGTAAAAACTTATTTTCGCCTCTGTGTGTGGCTTTATCTGTCACTAATAAAAAACAAAACAAAAGAACATGATGTTTCAGTTTTACGCAGTTCCACAAATCAATACTTGGACTTAATAGCGTTATTTGTAATGTGAGAAGCACCTTCAGCATTGTTTCACACTATTCTTTTGTAAGAACAATGAATGTAAACAAGTCTATTTGTTTCCAACAAATTCCCTTAGAGTAACTTTGACATCTGCTTTGTTTTTGTTTTTTTAACCTATCAGTGGTTTCTCACACAGACCTACTCTGACAGTCAGTTGCTCACCTGCTCACGCTGTCGGTCACTTACACTTGCAAATGCATCGTGACAGCACTGAGGCACACGCTCGTGTAATCACAGAGACATATACAGGTCGGAGCGCCGCCGCCTTAGGGTACTGCTGTGAGTGTGTGATTAGAGGAGAGTCGAGGACATACACTCACCCCTGTTAAGGTCTTTATGTTATGCAGTGCATTCTGGGCTTCAAGAGCAGCTTTCCTCGTGTAAAACGTGACAAAACAGCAGCCTGGGGAGAAGGAGAGAAAACAGACAGGAGAGGGATCAGCGTGAGGCGAACAAAGAGCATCTTCCGCATTTATCTGCCTGGCATCACCTGTCGACACTGGCAGACGCAGCGTGAATGCGAAGGACCAAACATCTAAGTGTTGGGTTTGTTTCAACGTTTGATGACTCTCCAAAGCGTGCACGCATGGGAGGGGACGTGGGAACAAAGACAACAAAAAAGACAGAAAGAAGGGTGGAGGAGGAAGTTTTCTCCGCAAGTAATCTGTGAACGATTGCTTTATCGTCCCTTAACCAAAGAAAGCAGTCATTCACGTATTTATTTTCTGTGTTTATGTACTCATTTAGTTTCAATTTAGTAATTCACAGGTTAAATACATTTCTGGATGCTATGCTAACACTTGATAAAAACTGTCCAAAAAGCTTGTTTAAATGTTTCAACAGCAACTAAATGACTGAAATACTCCTGAATAGCACATCTAAGAGCAACCTTGTTACTTTTATTTTCATGGAATTCAAATCAGTATGTGAAAGCCAAATTTAACGCAAAAAAACGCGTTTAAATTCACTTCAAGTTCACATTTAGGTGATGTTTACCTTTGATTTACAAGAATAAAGTTTTTATTGCCACAGGTTTGCAGCTCAAAAGCAAAAACTTAAAACAGGAGGTGTGCAATGGCACGTAGAGAAATAAATAACTGATCCGACTTGCAGATAAATGCTTAATGAGATTCTTGTAATTACTCACAAACACCATGTTGTACCTGCACCTAAACACAAACACAAAATGAAGTGGAAGGGACGCAAAGGAGAGCAGGGTTTTGTGTTTTTCATTAATCTGTGTAATCCCTGAAGAACGGGCTGAAAAACTGCAGTCTGACTGCACAGTCAAGCAAAAAACCCAGCAGGACTAAATGTGGGCCAGACACCGAGGTGGGATTTTTATTTTTCCTGTTTGTTGATGTAGGTCAAAGAAAAGGATTGCAAAGTCTTTCTTAGAGTTCTTGTTTATGTGTTTGTGTGCTCACAAAATGATTAACACAACTGTCTAACACACAGGTGGCAACATTTTTTCCATAGGACTATATTAACTTGGTTAATAGGATAGAATGAGCTGAACTAAAACATGGCCACAGTATGCTACCTGCATCTATCGTATACAACATCACATCATCTGCAAAACCACAAAGAACTGCTTTCCGTAAAATGTGCTCTTTCGTCACGTTGGCAAAATATCTTATGAACCAGTAGATGAATTTTAATGAAACTCTCACAAAAAAAAATATTTTGCACACATCTACAGTTTAAAAACACTTTAAGATGGCTGTCACAGCTAACCAACCTACGTGAAATCCAAAACAAATTGAGAAAGCTCCTCAGATGAGAAGCAAAACGTCTTCAACTACAGAATAAAAGCCCAGTTGTTTTTGTTTTTAACCTTTTCTGGATTTTATCATGTCCTGGATGACTGAGAATCTTCACCACCAAACAACCTAAGCGAACACAAAAATGACTATAATTCAGTCAACTGGACAGATTTTGATCTAAAATTTGGTGTGATTATGTGATCTTGGTTTTATTGGATTTAACAGCTGCATTTGATACTGTGGACCACAAAATTTTTATTTCTCGCTTAGAGCACCTTGTAGGCATTCGAAGGACTGCTCTTGGCTTGTTTAGGTCCTACCTGACAAAGGACATTTTGTGTCAGCCTGGGAAATTTCAAATCTTCCTCTGTTTCCCTTTCTTGTGCCTCTCTTATTTCATTGTATTTACTTCCCGTGGGCTCCATCTTTAGAAAGCACAAATATTCTTTTCATCTTTATGCTGATGACTGCCAGATATATGTTCCCCTGAAACAAGAGGACAGTTACTCTACACAGTCAATGTTTCAAAGGTCTGAATGACGCTTAACTTCCTTAATTTTAATGATAAAGACTGAGGTTTTGGTTTTCAGTCGCGGGGCCTCCAGTGGGTCACCCTCCACAGAACTTGGTCCTCTGGCACAGTATTTAAAACACACTGTCACCAATCTTGGGGTAAAAATGGACAGTGATTTTAATCTTGACAGGCAGATCACTTTAGTGGTGAAGTCCAGTTTTTACCAACTGAGACAACTGGAAAAAGTAAAACATGTACTTTTAAAGAAGGACTTCGAAGCTGTGATCCATGCATTTATTACAATGCGCCTTTATTGTAATACCCTATACTACGGTGTCTCACAGACATCTGTCTCTCGTCTCCAACTGGTGCAGAATGCAGCTGCCCACCTTTTACACCTTTGTACACAAAAGAGAGCACATAACTCCAGTTTTAGCCTCATTGCACTGGCTGCCTTTTCAGTTTAGGATTCATTTTAAGATTCTTTTATTTGATTTTAAATGTTTAAATGGTCTGGCCTCGCCTTACCTCTCTGAGCTCACAATTACACAGCCTTTCCCGCTCACTCAGGTCAGCAGACCAGCTTCTCCTGGTTGTGCCGAGGACGTGGCGTAAGCTCAGAGGAGACAGAGCTTTTTTCGTGGCAGTTCAGAGGTTTTGGAACTTACTGCCAATACATATTAGACAGGCCTCTTCACTGTCTATTTTTAAAATTGCTTTGAAAACCCATCTCTTTTCACTGGCTCTTGACCCAGCATGAGGGAGGTCATTTTATTTGTCAAGTTGTCTATAATGTCTTTTATGTATTTGCTTGTTTTATGTTGATGTCTGTTCAGCACTTTGGTCAGTTGTACTGTTTTAAAAGTGCTTACAAATAAAGTTGGCTTGGCTAAAATCTGGTCTGGTAGTAGCTGAGACAATATAACTTCTCTACTCATAAAACTATCTCAGTTTTCAGTTCATTTAGACCTCATCTCTTAACTAAAAAATACAATATTTTTTCTTTTTTATTCCCATGACATCCCATCTGTTTGTCAGGGCAGCCTTTGATTTAAAAAAACTTTGCAAAGAAATGTTTAGGCTTATTTCAGTCAAAAAGCGCTCCCTTGTTTTATGGATAAAAAGACAATACAAACCTTGTTTCAATTTTCTTTAAGAGTAATGTCTATAATCCTGGTTTTTAATACATTTTTTCCCCCCAAGTTGTTTTATTTTTGTATGAGGACGTTGAGGGGCAGACTGAGATGGCTCAAGCGCTGCTTCTGGTTCACAGGTCTTATATCTCCTGAAGCAGGACTGAGGATCCACCCAACATCATGTTTAAAGGTTAAAAGCAACTGGCAACGCTTAGAATTTGAGACTGTGATGCATAAAACATGAGCTGACTTTATCAATGAACTGAACATCCATAATCATACTCCAGCCACAGGTGAATTTCTGCTCCGGCTTCCACGTTTTCCCTCAGACTGCTGCAGGTTTGGAGCTGCTGCCTCCAGTTTTGCCCATCTGTTAATTTTGCTGTGTATTTATTTGTCCGGAGATGAGTGGTGAGTGCCATTGTTTACATCTGCTTTGCTGTCCTCCCCATTGTGCTTATGACACAAATCAAATCAGTGTGAATGAGGCCGTCTGGTTGTGGTTTTGTTGCCCGTATCGCAGGCGTCAGCCCTTATGACACTTGCCCTGCGGTGCATCTTAGTGAAATCCAACAGCGAGCATCTGGAGCAGGTTTAGTCTCCGAATCCCAGAGTCCCTTTGATGAGGCTGGGAGCGTAATGGATCTGAATTCCTGTGGTGTACTGTGGGTGCCAGGGGCTGTTGAATAGTTGGACCTTAGCCTAGCATCAGCAACGTGATTGGTGTTGTGATCTGGAGGATGCAGTGCCTGTGTATTAGCGGGGATAACACTCAGCTTAGTGTTTCTTTCTATAACCCCTAGCGTGAAAGACAGCTCGTCGTGTCACTTCACTGAACTCAACACTTCAGCTATCAATTTACCACCAAGAGTTTAACACAAGCTTTTTATTGGTTAAGAACAGCGACATAAGGGGGAAAATTAGTCCTGACTGAGAGACTAATGCTGGGTAGAAATTAGTTCATGTGGGAACCGAACAAAGGTATTTCTCAAAGGAGTGTTTTTCCCCCCCCTGCTTAGTATGAACAACTACAGCAAGGCACTGATTTAAAAAAAGATTGTCTGAAATCCCAAAATACACACAAACTTTTATTTTAACTAATATTTTTTAAACACCTATGAACACAGACTTGATGACTGGTGAAACTATGTGAAAAAAAGTCAAGTGGATATAAAAGCGGCCATAGTCACCATGCTTCAGATGAAGGGCCACAATACCAGCAATGGCCAGTTATATTTTTCTTTGTCAAAACCATTTGACTGTATGCATTTGATAAACTACCTTAGTGAAATTTCATTTAAACAACAGGCGCTTTTGGTCCAAATACTGTAGGTCCAAGCACTGTCTGATGGTTATATGAACTATTAAGGTGGTACCTCACTGAGCTGCGAGCAGTTGGAGAACAGTATTCATGAGTGAGTATCCCGAATGTCTTGCGACTTTCGCAAAGTTCTCAACTCCTTGCATGAGGCACAGAGGTTTGCAGTCCTGTTGCTTGAGTTTTGAACATGTTCAAAATATTTGTGTGACACCGTTTCTCTTGAAATAGTCACAAAGTTGTTGTAGGCATACTCCAACCTGTCTTGAACAAATCAGAATTTTGCTGCAGGCGTCTCCAACCCATGTGCAGAGCTGTGTTTGGACATCTTCACGGGAGGCCTCCTCTGACAGAAAACATGCCCAGGTCTAAAAAAAACATGCTGATGATGAACAATAATAATTAAAAAACTGGTCCAAATCGACCTCTCTTTTTTCTAAATTCTACTCTAGAAGATTAAAATATAAATGTTGAGAAAGTTGCCAAAGTGGGTACAAAATGAGCCAAGGTGGGCAACAAAACAATGTGCACAGCCAATAATATAGTTTTGCGAGCTGTGCACACAAAATTAAGCTGCGATTTTCAAAGACCGGCTGCTCAAAATGTGCACACATGGCTTGATGGTTACTTGGTGGCAAACACATTTCAATGGCAAACGATTATTGCAATTTTGAGGGAATCTTTTCATCAACTAATCTCCCAGCACAGTGAGATACCACCATTAGTTAGCTTTTACACCTCTGGGGGAGTGCATTTTCCATAACAACATTCTCTGTGGTCATGTCCATTACAAATGTGACATTCACCACCAACAATGGAGGACACTGTAGTTGGAGCTGCATTATGAGTCTAATTTTTAAGGCAAAGTTTGAAAGAGCTACAAACATTCGGAAGAAGGTGTAGGAGCCAAGACTTAACAAATCAGATGACTTTTTCCTGCACGTGTTCAAAGAAGAGGATGTCAAAGCAGACAATAGGGACAGTTAAGTAGCTTCTACTTTAGCAATAAATATACAGTTTTAGCTTACTGGAGGAGTGCTCAAATTGCTCAGACAATTAAAGGACCAATTATATCACCATACATCATGCAAGAGTCATAAAAATGACCCAGTTAATGTGGGGCCATGAATGGCCACCATATCAGCAGTGCAAAAACACAAAAGAGGGAACTACCTCACATAGTTTGGACTGAAGTGGTACCCTGTGGTCCGAAAGCACCTACTGTGTTTTCTTATTTAAGGCCTATCAATTCTTCTTTTGGCCTCGACTTCTTCAATTTCCTCAATTACAATATATAACACTGCATCTTATACCAATGAAAGACACAGTGTAAAAACGTTTCATTTTATGTTTATTAAACTGTTATCTTTTGATTTTTTTTTTCTGAATTTAGCTGAAGAATCAGGAAAAAATATAAACATTAACATTTTTGCAAGTGCTATAAACAAAGTCCATAAAACTGGAAGTTACAATGTAATTATTCCTGTATTATCTGTTATGTGAAGAAAAATAGTTTTTGTAAGTGTTGCCCTTGTTTAAATGGTTTCTGGGTTAGTGCCAAGTGGTTTTGACAAATAAAAAATTATTGGACTAAAAATAAGGGGGAAAAAAAAACAGCAGCAGATTTCTAAAAACATGGAGAAGAACTCCTCATATCCACTTTCAAAGATTTACAAAAACATCTACATCCTTGGAAGTAAAATATTAAACAAATAAGAGGCAGGTAAAGACCTTTCCACACTACTGCAATATCTTAGAGATCAGTCCTATAGTATGTCATTAATTTAAGTATCACTTTTTATCTCCTTGCTCAAAAAAAATCTCTTCAGGCTCCATACAGTTAAAGATGGTAAAACCAAGGCCACAATCTATGAAAATACCATCATGGCAGCTAAAA
>JAOXNZ010000074.1:5166518-5183054 GCA_028566095.1 Kryptolebias brasiliensis
TCTCTTCAGGCTCCATACAGTTAAAGATGGTAAAACCAAGGCCACAATCTATGAAAATACCATCATGGCAGCTAAAATAACTTCTTCTATTCTGCTCATAAGATATGTATACTGACAAAAACTGAGGAAGGACATCATGTCAGTGTAGACTGACATGGGAAAAAGAGCAAAAGGACTGACATTTTTACTTATAAACAAAGGAAAACTATTGATTATCCCATCCAAAACTCCAGCACTTCAAGTAGAAAGCAAAATTCGTGTACCTCAACTGGCTTTATGATTGCCAGTTGAGGCATATTAGCTTTAAACCATTTACTTCTTGCCTGCTTGGTGCAAAGTGGATGTTATTCAGAGGGGGGTCTTTTAGCTTTCCTTCAGTATGGTACACTATAATTCCATTATAATTTCAATTGCACCTGTTTGCAAGCTTTGCCCCCTTGTGTGTGATTTGCAATTCCAATAACAGAGCATGAGCAGCTAGCTGCACACCACGTATTATGATTCCACTGGCATTTTCCTGCATATCTGTGCATGGGAGGGTTAGCTCTTGCCATTAGCATTAGTGATTCTGACGGCATATAATGTGCAGGGGAGGGTTGGCTGTTAAGGCTGCGCTAGCCGCCCTGTGTTGTGATTCCCGTGGTGTAGCCGAGGCCTGGGAGCCGAGCAGCATGTGGCGGATCGTCCCAGGTGGTGGGCTGTCAAGATGAGGATCAAAGAGCAGAGGAGTGGACCTCACACACACATTTACACACAGATATTCCCCACAGTGTTTCACTTCCACCTGCTTAAGAGTCTGAACAGTTGCTGCAGTAAGCCATAGAGTGACACGTTTATCTTAAGAGTCTGTCTGCGTGCAAGCTTCCTGTTTACACATAAACACTCCAGCATTGTAGCCTATAAAGTGGCAAAAAAAAGTGCCTCACACTGGCATAAATGCTTCTTCCATCAATTTGTGTGTCTCCTTTCTTGCAGCACAAACATTTACTTGGAGGCAGAGAGGGCTCAGAGCGAGGAGATTCGCTCTGCTTGTGTTGTTGAAGAGGGACTCTCAAAAAACACACACCAGAGACGTGCACAGACAAACTCCGAGCGAGGGTAAGAAATCTATTAGAAGCTGGTGTGTGTATGTGTGTAGCTGAAGGGGTGAGACACGCAGAGAGGACAGAAGGAAGAAGGGCAGAGGGTGTGCAACAAAAAAGATGATAAGAAAAGAGAGAGAGTGCAGAGGTTGTGAGCGGAATGGAGAGCAGAGGAGGGAAATGCTGGTTCATAAATGCTTTATGCCTGCTGAAGGGGGCTTTTGACTGAGTGAAGATCCACGCCCTCCACCTGTCTCTGTCAAACATCTCACCTCTTAAACAACAGACCGACCTTGTCTTTTATGCCGGAAACAGCAGAGGTGCTGAGAAGCTGAAGGGGGCAAATTTAGGCTCATGTGAGGGTCTCAATTGGAAGGTCTTCTTACGATTTACAACTGAGAGAACAGCTAAAAGCTTTTGGCTCTCAGCTTCAGCGTTTCTGAAGAACATCCTGGGTTGATGTATGATAGTGTGGAGTACTGGCTGAATGGCTGAGAGTTGAGAATCTGAGCTGTCAAATCAGCCCTGATATCACTTGATGTAAGCTTCTGTATCTGGTTGTCTTCACCAACAATTCCCAAACTTTTGAGCTTCTGACTATGGTTGCATCCTATCAAACCATCTACGACAATACAGGTAGAACATTTTGAGTGTTAAAACAATGATGCCACAAAGAGTAAAGATGACATGCTGACACATGTCACAGCGCCATATCAGCATTCGCAGGATGCCCCGCTGAGATTCAGCAACAATGTAACTTAGGACTCTCAAGAGACTTAGCAATTTGTTTGTTATTGCAGTAAATAGTTACAGTTACAGGTCCTTGAAGCAATAAATCCACAGTCATGATGCTTAATAGATAAAAAAAATAGAGTAAGTACCTGTTATTTCTTTGCACTAATATATGTAGAATTCTTTGAGCTGGGCTGACAGATAAAATGGTTTTATAAATATAACTCTTTCATTTTCCTTCTCATATCTGAGGTCAGGTAGTGGAGATACAAGGTCCAGGAAGGAAACCCAGACGTCCCTCTCTCCTGTGACACTCTTCAGCTTCAGATCCCAAGGGGTTTCCAACCAGGTCTGGGTCTGACTTGGTGTATACTTCGAATAGGATGTGACTGGAAAGCCTCCAGAAAACGGTGTCCAGGAGGCATCTTAATCAGATGCCTGAACCACCTCAACTGACTCCCTTCAATACAGAGGAGCAGCAACTCAACCCTAAGCTCCCCTAGATGACAGAACTTCTGGTCTTCTTTAAGACTGAGCCTGGCCACACTATAAAGGAAGCTCAGTTCAGTTGCTAGTATCCAGGATCTCATTATTTTTGTCATGATTCATATGTCATGACCATAGGTAAGAGCTGGTACGTAGCTGGACCAGGGAATGGGGAGTTTCACCTTTCAGCTGAGCTCCTTCTCTATGATGACAGGGGAGGGGGGTTGGACAACAAGCAATTCCAAGACCTTGATCAATGGAGACCATAAGAAATAGGTTAGCTTGCCCAAAACAGGGAAACCACAGGACCCTCCTGAAACCAGTACGGCAAGAAAAGCATTGAAAGCAAGGACCTTGTGGTTAAGCCCAAAAAAGCTACAGGAAGCATTCTCTACATGAGGCCACCGCTTGAGAGCAGTCAAGGTGAAGTACAATGCAAGTTGGTTATTATTAGACTTCTTTTTTTTTTTTTTTTTTTTTAAATCAATTTGTACCTGCACTTAGGTTTGTGTTTTCCATGGGTACAGTTGCCTCCCACAGACCAAAAACATGCATGTTAATTTGTAACTCTAAATTGTCCCTGGATGTGAGTGAGAGCGTGAATGGCTGTTTGTTTCAGTTGTCTCAAGGTGTCCTGTGATGAACTTGTCCATGGTATCCCCTGCCTCTCACACAACGACTGCTGGAAATAGGTACCAGCTTCCTGCAACCCTGCACGAAAAAGCAGGTTTTTTGTTTTTTGTAACAGTTACGAAAAAATTAATTTGTTGGCAAACATTTTTAAATTTCCTGATCCCAATTTTCAAAACCACTGTTGCATACAAAAAAGCCAAAAGCAAGACCAGGAATAATATTCCTTTGTCATTCCTCCTCCTCCTTCCAATGCCTCATATTAATTTTTACCTAAGCTGATGCTTGTGTTAAAATGTCCAAAGGTGCTTCATCTAAACCAACCAGATAAGGTTTTGTGTTTTATGTCTTATACCATGCCTTGTTTTAAATGCGCGCTCTTCCTTTTGACATTCTTTGAACCATTAAGTCATTCTGGTATTTTTTTTTAGATAATTCATAATTTAAAGGATAGCACCCCAGCATCTCCTGTCACCCAGTAGGTGGTAGGGTCATCTCAGCAGGAGCAGCAGCTAATCTGCCTTAAAGACTTCAATTAATTGAAGTTTAAGAATCTTGTTAGATTGTTGTGTTTTTCAACTGCAGGGTACAGCTCTACTCAGTTGTAGCGGTTCTGTGGATTTTAGACGGTGCAGAGCTTTCTCAACAAAGCTCGACAAAATACCCAAATAATTAGACAAAAAGGGCCAGTTTTTTTCATTTCATTGTTTTGAGTAGAAAAAGTTAATCAGCTTCCATACTAACAAAAAGGTCCAAAGTTTAAATCCTGTAGGAGGGTCCCATTAATGTGACAGCCCCAGCTGGACTGCAGTCTAAAATGAATGCCGAACATGTCTAGAATAATCAAGGATTTACAAAACAAGCTCGCTGAGGTCCCTTCTGCGAGTCTCACCAGGCTTGGCTTTTATCGACACCTTCACAGGTGGAGCCACTGAGGGCGATAAAGCCCGAACACCGGGCAAAACTTCTCACACTGCATCAGAAACACTGAACTCCTGCGCACGAGCTTCATTTCCTAATCTCAGAAGAGAAATCATGCATGCTGTTTGCAAACCTGAGAGCACAGTGAGCAAAATGGTCCCCATTTATCTTCTCCTCAGCTGATTTTGTTTTACATATAGTTGTTTTTCTTACTCTGATGAGAAGTCACATTTCTGTATTCAGAAGTCAACTTAAAATTTCACACTGCGGTGCCCCTTCTGAGCACAGATGGCAGTTTTATGGTCAGATAATCTTGTTCGGAGCATGCTATCTGCAGTGCAAATCAAAGAGAAGTACCCAACACCAGAAGCAAAAGGAGCAGAATTGAGTCGAGCCGTGTCAGGCAGTAGGGAGAATAAAGTATATGTCTAAAGTTTTTTTTTTTTTTGCTCTGAGAGGACAAAACCTTAAAGATTTTGTGAGAGTGTGCTCAGCATCAAGAGCAACATCAGATTCTGACAGGAAGATGGAAATGCCTGAGCGGCCAATCGGGACTTTCAGGTTCATTCCTGGTGGGCTGTTTCATGTCTCGGCTGGTGTTCCAATCAAACAATGTACTTCTTTTTTTGTAAGTGCCAGCTTTTTCCCACCTCTTTGTTCGCAACTAAAGAGCCACATGTGACTTCAATGACTGTCAAGCTTGAGTGTCCCAAGGACGGCTTTAAAGCCTAAAGCTCCCCAACGATCAATCAGAACTGAAGACATTTCAGAGGTGAAATGGCTTTAAGAACCAAGAATGTCCAGTTCTGTTCAAGTTAGGATTACAATGACCTGGACGACCAAGCGTATTTTTTCTTCAAGTTTCAACATTTTTGCGCACCCACCATAAACACTTTCCTGAAACTTCTCAGACAGATGCTGGTGCAATTTCTGCCCTAACCTTTCAGTCAGGCAATACAGAGGCAGGAAATTCTTCCTCATTCAAAGTCAATGTTTATCTTCAGTTGAACTTATATGATCTGAACATTTGAATTGTTTGTGCACATTGGCTAGAAGAGTTGTTGTTTGTGTTGCAGAACACGACTTTTGAAACAATCCAATTTAGCAAAAGGCAAAAACTTTGGTGCCAGACATGTTTTTGAGAGTTTTGTCAAAAGCCTGGGACAGGGTAGAGTGCAAAAGAGAAAAATAAAAAGATTTTTAAATAATACGTTTTGATAATATTTTCTTAACTTTAACCATGTGATTTTTGCAACCTAACTTGAATCAAGTAGGTGATACTTCAACAGAAAGTGCAAGAAAGCAGCTTTAGACAGCAGCTCAATGTTTTCAAGTTAAATAAAGCATAAGTGCTTTAGATTGGACTCCAAGTTGTTGCTTTTAACGTTGGAAGAAGTTAAAGAGTTAAAGAGAACACATTTTTGCTTAGAGACTTGGTTAGTCAAATAAAAAAGTGTATTTGTTGGAGCAGATTTGACTCAAAATGCTGCTGGTCAACTTGTGCTTTCATAACTATAAAGGTTGAATGTTTATTATCACAACGAGGTGCTGCTGCTTTTTTGGTGCTCTTAACGTTCCTCCTAAATTTCTCTACGATCACATTTCACTTCCTACATTCCTAAATGGATTGTAGATATCTGATCATGCCTTCAAGTCTTTTAATTCATTCCTTTCTATAGGGAACAAGTTTAAAAAATGAGAAAAGTGAATAATAAAAATGTGAATAAGGCTCACCAGCAAAACAAAAACAAAAAAACAAAACAAAAAAACAAGGTTATCAACATGTTGCGAAGCAAAATATTAAAAAAACATTTTAAAAGCAAAACCCACATGTAATGAAAACACACCATTAAATGTTTTTTTTGTTGCCTTTGTTCAGCAAATAACCCAATTCCCTGCTGAGAGCAATGATGACGAGCCTGAAATTATAGAAAATCAGACTGCAGAATGGCTCTGTAAGAATGGGGATTTAAACCCTATACATGAAGAAAAGTAACTGCTATTTAGCTGAAAGGTTATATAACTATGTTGCATTGATGGATTTTGTAAAAAGAACTGTATTTCCAGGAACTCAGAGTAAATATGTAAGTTTTATTTATATGGAATGAGTTGAATTTACTTGATCAATCCCAGGGTGAAAAGAAGCTCCTCTCTGACTTTTAAAGATGTATTTATTGTTCATAAATATTGAGAAAAAGATGTGCGGTTTCGGTTTGCAGCAAATAGTCAGAGCCCTAAAGGCATACAAAGACGGCTCTGACCAAGACCCACGAATAAAAAATGTCTTTTTTTTTTTGTTATAAAAGAAAGTAGTCCATAGCTCACCTTATTTCGAATGTAACAGCGTAACACAAGTTTGTCTCTATGTTTTCAGTCAAACTTTGTGCGTTGGAGAAATTTTATAATGTGAGGAAAAAAGAAGAAAATCTTCACCATCAAAATTTGAGTTACTGGCTGCTTTCTTTGGCCTTTCCTACAGGGGTTAAATTATTTACACTGACTTTTGGGGTCGATTCATGTAGGAAGTGTAGTTAGAGCTGATCCTCCGCTTTCAGCTTCACTGAAAAATTGCAAAACATTGAATTGATATTGTTGTGGAATTATTATCAGTGGTTTCTGCAAGGGCGACTACTTACAAGAAAGATGGACTTTGTTGAATAAAGAGCACCCGACAATTGAACATTTGGAGCTCTATCAACCCCCCATTTGTTAACTATTCAGTTAGCAGCTGGAAGCGATGGACTCAGCTCAGTGGAGAGGAACTGGAAAGACTAAAGGACCGTAGCTGTTTAACAACAGCTACACAAAATTATTAAAAGACAGGAGGTCATCGAAGGACTGCAAGCACCAGAAAACTTGTGGGGAAACAAGGAGAAATTGTTAAAAATGTATACAGATGAGCAGAACGATGGTTTTTGTTTTCAAATAAAAATTGTTGGCAAGTGAAATGGTTTGTTTTAGCTGTTTTTGTGCTTTTTCACTTCAAACTTTTGCAGTTCTGGTTACTTTGTTCTCAGAAAGTTTCCAATCTTCCGACCTACCTGCCGTGGGTTTCGTGCTCCACCTTGGCTTAATGTTAGTATGAAGTAACAAAAATAACCTAAAGTCCTTTATGACACCGTTGAAGCCTATTTTACTGAACGCTGTTTTCACTTTGATTCTTGCACGCAGTCTTCTGTTTGTTTTGGAAACTTCTTATAATGCAACTTTTCTTACTTTAACTATCTGACTTTAAACGTATCTGAATGCAAATCATTACTAATTAAAGATTACTTATGTTGATTTCCATAAAAGTGCAAGTAAACACTTTTAAAGTGTTTCTACACTTATTCATTTCTGAAGTTGCGCATATCTAAAGGTAACTTTAAATCCAGTTAGTTTAAGAATATAATTCTCTCTCACACTGATTTATTAGAGTAATATTTGGAGGTTTTAGAGAATAAAATTATCCTACATTCTTAGTCTGGAAAAATGTGCATAATTTCTTAATGCTAAAAAGTGGTAAAATCATCTTTCCTGCTTTATTAAGGCTCCGGGTTAGTATTTGTTGTCTGAGCTTGAATCGGCACAGACTGAAGCTGCTGAGTGAAAAGAGGCAAAGCCCTGCAGTCCAGCAGAATGAGGGTATGGTTATTAAAAGGTTAGAAAAAAAAAAAAAGGTAGAAGGTGGGGGGTTTATCATAGAGCTTCACCCCTAGCCCTTCCACCCGAGGCGGGGTACTTACACTGAGTCACTTTTACTCCCTCCATCACTCCAGTTCCTTTCGACCCCCGGGGTTCCACTCAACCACTGACCCACATTAACTACAGCAATTACTGCTCACTTGAGCCTCTGAGTGGCATGGGGTAAATCCATCATTTTTCCGTTATCCCACCCCACCCAATCTACTAAATGATCCCTTTTTGCTCGTGGTGTAGTCTCAAAAATGCTCCTTAATGTGTATAATTTATGTGTGTCAATGAGCTGCTGAGTGACGGCGTGGATGGGCAGAAAACAACGGCGGGCCCGTTTGGATTTTGACAGTGTAATAAAGAGAGAATTTACCGATGAAGAAACAGTGAGGGGATGAGTGGATGGCTTCAAACAATGCAGCACCTCTGATGGGCTTTTGGCTGCCGTTCTAATCCTGTTAAAGTAGGACTCAGTCCAGCTTGCAGCACTTCACAAATCTACACAATCCGCCGGTTACTTTGGTGGAAAGGACCAACGTCGCAGTCTTCCAAAATCCTCCCTCACTCTTTCCCTCTTGCTGCAGAAACAACGCGAGCGCTTTCAGGAATTCAAAGCCAAATTCGGAACGACCTGAAACGCTCCAAAGGGGTGAATGGGTGAGGGAATGGGTGAAAGTCCAGCTCTGCATCTTTGCTTATAACCAAGCAACTCATTGTGTTGCTGAGGCATGCAAAAGAATAAACAGAGAAAATAAAGCAAAGATGAGCTGAAAATCCACTCGCACACAAAAGCTCCCATTAAAATCCACCTGCAGCTGCTCTCTAATTGGGCCTGGCTGGCCGACTGAAAAAGCTAACGTCTAGTTAAGGCAACATAATTGGCTGCTCTGGTTTAGGAAAGAATGAAATAAATCAGTCCCCCGTCTCAGGTCGGCCCCGTCTCAACTGAATCCATTAGAGCAGATAATTGTTTTGGACGGAGGAGCGCTCGCTAAGCGTTGCCATAGCTGAGCAAGAGAAGACAGTTGGCATGCAGATCGGATGTCTGCCGTTGGACGGGTAGTCAGTCTATAAACGCAGCATCAGAGTAACCCAGGCGGGGAGATTTTGATCTGAGCACTGATCAGAAATCAGAGGCTGAAATCTGCCTGCATGTGTTTATCTGCAGGCCTGAAATGATGTCCCCAATATTCACTGGATTTGTGTTCCGTCTTCTTTTAGCCAATCGAGATGACATTTCAAGTTAGAAGTGACAGCTTACAGATCTATTTTAGGTGTCCAGGAAAAAAAAAAACCCTCCATCACTGACTGAACCTTTGCATAAGTGTGTTTCTTCATCATAAAAACAGAGGATATAAACAACTTTTGTTCCCTCCAGTTGGATCTGTATTGGGATCATTTCAAGTACTTGGTTGGTTGTAATGCAAAATCATGTGGGCACAAACATATGGAAATGTGCAAATGTGGACTGGGGATTATAATGCCAAATGGGAAACAACAATCAGCTTATAGGACACACATAAATGCCAGGTATTAACTAGGCGTAGACTCATGTAATATTGTATTGAGCTGCGTACCAACTCTGATTATTAAATATCATAATGTTCCTAATGAAATACTTTGGAAAATAGAGTTTGATATGTGTAAAACTTTGCAAGGGTGTGCCATAAATTTGCTTTATGTCTAGAATTTCTTTAAGCAGCTATGGCAGTCCAAAGACATCCAGGGCTAGATTTGGGTATAAAAGTGAAAGTTTTGTAGATGTCTAAATTTAGTTATTGATGTTGGCCTACATGGGATATGAGGTCAGGATATAATTGGCTGAGGCACTTCCATTATAAACCCTTTTTGATGTGAGCTACAGAAGACTGTGCATCATTTATTATAAATTTGAAAATTCGGGGGCATCCAGCTGATGATCACTGCTGAAAATATTAGACAAAAACTTGACACACAAAATTAGGGGACACGATCCAGATTTTATCTGAGCCGTCTGGATCGAAATGTAAAAGCTTTCAGATTTGAAGTCATTATTGTGAGGACAACGCCGTTAGTCTATGCCTTCCAAAACTTTCAAGCCACAGTTGTAAACAAGACATGTAATTATTTTATCAAAGATCAAGCATAGGCTTTGCCAGGACTTAGTCACAACAAATCTAAACTCATTCTTGTTATAGATCATAGTGTGATTTAAAATAAGCACTATGGCAGTAAAAGGACATTGATATTCAGGGTTCTAGTAATGATACTAAACACTCTGGCATCCACACTTCACTGACTTTATAGCACTTTTATAATGCCACCTCCCTACCTCCACTGCACCTGTAATAATTTCTGCAACCCCTCAAGGGCTTTGTCAGTTGAACATGTTATTTTAAGGCACTTGACGACATGACTGATGTTGTCTTTCTTCTTGGGATAAAAGTCCCCCTTTAGAAGTGCCAGGAGGAGTATTATTTGACAGAACATGCTCGTTCCTATTTCTGGCTTCTGTGTTCAGCTTAGTTTACCAACTGCTTGCAGTAACACTGGCTTAAAAAGCGAGGGATTTTGACAACTCTGTCCTGGTCTGTAATTTCAGCCTGATCTCATGGTAAAACATCAAACAGGCATGAAATAAAAATGACTGTATTCACCCTGACAGACAACTTGATTTTGTAAAATAGTTTTGACTCATTTCTTTGTGCCAGACACACATCTGTGTAGAATGGTATACATATAGTAGAACTTATGAGAGTTCACGTTAAGGCAAACTATCAGATTTTCATGACTAACCAGATACCATTCTAAGCTTTAGCCGAACCTAATCAATATGTAAAAAGTAAGCGCTGTCATGGATGATAAATAGGTAACTTTACCAGTCTCCTACCAGCTTTCTAAAGTGGATTTTTTTCTGTCCTGGAAACAGAGGTGAAAATTTGTCAAACGCCTGTGGTAAGGTTTAGGAGAGGTTTGGGATCCACACCCCAAAAACAAACATGAAGGTTTGTTAATCTAACTCACTTGAGAACACCTAAGCTCATTCTGTGACAAGTCTACTCTGAAGTCTGGGGTGAAATTCTGGCATCAGCCCCCCTTGATTAGGTTTAGGAAATGATTAGATTTTAAAATCCTTTAATTTTTCCACTTTCTGGATTTGGAGATGAGGTTCTGGCAACAAAGCTTCTTGGCGAGGTTTAGAACACACCTAAACCTTTTTTTAGCTCAAACAAACAGTGGGTTTGATGGAAAACCCTTCACATTCATGGCAGCCTCATGGAGGGACATCCATGCTCGTTTCTCCAGTACGTCTGCCCTGGAACTGGAGGAGAAGTTCTGGCATCAAACCTCTTTAGGGTTCAGTTGACCTAAACTTTCACACACAAAACAAACCAAGACTGTTTGTCTGTACTGAGTTTGGCTGCGTTCACACTGCAGGACTCCAGGTTTTTGCAGACCTGATCACATCATCATTTAAATGCAACCATCATCAGAGTCCAGCGTGAAGAGACCTGCAAGCGCAGAACGTTACGTCACACGCAGCTCACTGTGTTAACGGAAGTAAGTACGAATGCATTTCAGCATGTGTGTATCATTTTGTAAGTTGTTGTGCAGTCAGAGCTGCCATATTATGATGTGCCATGCTTGTTTTGTCCGGTGTTTACATTTGATCTTGCCACTTCCCATTTATCAATGAGGAGGTCAGCGAAATCTAAACATTCACTTCTGGCAAAGCCAATAAGCCATAAAATCCTTGTAAAAGCCTCTTTTTATTTTACATTTTAAACTGAAACAATGCCCTTGTTTTTCTTCCTCCTGTAGGTCCCGACAGCCTCCATATTTTAAAGCGCTTCTTCTTTACGTACTAACACTTGTAAATTTTTCATTCACTCTAAGTAGCAAATAATTAGCCCTTATGGCTGACATTTTTTTTATTGTTTTGAATTATTTCCGGTTCATGTTGTGCATGCACTAAGAATTCTGTGCAGAATAGAGGCACTTAATGAAGACATTAAACTTATTGTGTGTGTCTCAGCGGCTCATGTGGGCTATGCTGTATCATTAAGATAAATGACATATCACATCTCCTGCCAAAACACAGACATACACACACACGCACACACACTGCAACAAACCCGTCATGGAGCTTACGGTTGTGTTTTAGCAAGAGGACCATTTTCTGTTTACCCCTCTGGCTCTCCTTGTCTCATTCTCTCTTTATCTCCCTCTGTATCTCTGTCTCTCTTTCAGCACAAAATGGTAAATTGCTCCATTTCTCACTCACTATCTTCCTCTACTGCTCATCCAGTCATCTGGTTATTAACTCCAAACACATTAAACAAACACAAGCGCCACAATATTTCCCAGACTGTCTTCGTCAGCATAAATATACAGAAATACATAGCTTTAATACGCAAACCTGGGTCAAATGGACTGTGCAAACAAAACCCTGCAGGATGTGCAACTGCTTTGGGACCAAACACCAAAATCAGGGAATTTACTCAAGTTTAATTCCAAATTATGTTCAAGGATTGATTATTTTTTGGGATTCCAATCAATAGAAACAGGCTTAAAGAGATCCTTTAAAGTATTCCTAATATGAATATCTGGAAAATGATCTCATATTTGGAAGCATGATATTCATATATGCCAAAAATGTTAAGGTAATGACATGTTTGCTAAAGGAATTTTTTTCAAACAGCACTTAAGACCATCATGTGACACCAGATGATGATTAGACCAGAGGATTACACTGATCTAGAGATGTCCACTCACTGGCTCTGAGCGAGTATTATGATTAGGTTGTATCTTCAGAGTTGTTTTTTTATTAATCATTCATTTATTCCTAGTCGTTAAATGTTCGTCCAAGTCTGATTTATAGTTGCATCTTGCAGCTCAGGAATGTTGGTTCAGTAAAAAACAAAGAACAGGTTCACAGTCAGGACAGACTAATCTTAAACTCACTCAGCAGAAGACAGTGAATTAAGAGGAAAATCGCATCATAGTAAGAAAGGTCAAATTTCAACTTGTGATCAGGTTAGTCATAATTTAACATGTCATTTGTGTTTGTTATTCTCAAGAAGATACAAGTAAAATTAGCAATCAAAACAAAATTTACTTCTCCACTGATTCAACATGTCAGGAACAAGATTTACATTGATTAAGACAGTATTGTTAGCTAATAATCAGGTGATCTTATACCTCCCTTTAGTTATTTTACTATACATCAGAATACTGAGAATTTGTGGCATTTTAGAGCCTTTTTTTGTTTCTTCTATAGTCCTCTAATGCACAACAAATTGTAAGACTGCACATCATTATGTAACTGTCTTTTTTAAGGTCTGAAACTTTGGCAGTAACCTTTGGCTTTCAATCAATGGTTTTACTAGGTTGTTTCACCACTTTTTATCTTTTATCTTTATTGTTTTCAGTTGAAACTGCTGTAAATAATCCTAAAAATAGTTTTTAATCTATGAATGTGGTGTGTCTATATGTGTGTGTTTATGTTTTGTTAATCTCTAATGAATGAAGCACATTCACCTCCCTTTATGTCAGTAGGAAAGGTAAAATACGAACACATAGAATAAGATTGCAAACAAAATCAAGTGGAAAGCTCTTTTGCTCTTGTATGTCTTTAACCCTCCTGAAGCCGTCAAAAGACAGAGAGAGAGATGAAGAGAGGTAGAGAAGCCCTTGTAACTTTGAGTTAATTTAACCTGAATTACGGAAGGGTTAGATGTCCCTTACAGCCCTTTTCCACGGCCCGACTCGGCGAGACACGGTGTGGGTTCAGAGTCTTTCCCCTTGGTGGTCCCTCCCACTTCCTGCTCACTTCTTAGATCTTCCTCGATGGAGGTTCCAAGTTGACATCAGCAGACTGAAGGCCACTGATTGGCCAGAGAGTCATGTCAATCACCACAAGAAACCCCACAGTTTTTAAAACCTTGCAACCACAGCATTCGCTTTTGTTATTTACTTTAAATATATATATATAATATATCCATTAAAATGGCAGCATGTAAACCAACACTGTGGTACCATGAGGAGGTTGTTGGCTGACGGAAGAATTCAGATGGAGTTAGACCAAATGGACTTGATTTATGGGCTCTGATTGGCAGAGGGAAAGTGGCCTCGACCATGGCATTTTAGGAAACCGAAGTAGAGAATGATGAGTGTTTTGTGACTTTATTTCACTTATTTACCGGTTGATGGTAAGTTTCAGCAACTGTGCTACAACAACCTGCTCACATCGAGGCAGTAATCAGCTGTATGGAACATCACTTAGGCCGAGTAAAACCGAGCAAAGCCAAATAAGCTTTGCTAAGATGGGACAATGGAAAAACGGCTTTAGTGAGCCCAGACATTCTGTTTCTTTTTGTATATTTCCCTCTTTCATGGACTACACTAAAAAAAAACATTTAAAACAAATCAAACCTAAACAAAAAAGTTCTCATGTTTGGTTTGCTGACCTCCTAATTTGAAAAGAGCCTCCAGCTCTAAACTTGACTGGTATTATATTTTTATTTTTGTCTCCTCTGAACTACAGACTGGATTCTTGGCTGCTGCGGACAGATGGAGGCGACCTGCATGCAAGCGTCGCTCTGAAAGGTGGCACAAATTTGCATCTTCACAGCTCCAGGAATGGAGTCACATCAAAGCCATCTTAAGGTTTGCGGGGAGGGATTATTTTCCTTTCTTGAATAGTTAAGTTACAGAATTACCAGTTATTTAAGTTACCTGCAGGTGCACGTATAAAATACATTGGTGGCTACAAAGATCTTAAAGACAAAAACTTGATTTTGGATGTTGTTTAAAGGCTTTATATTGATACTTTATTTGTAAAAGAGCAGTTAAAAACAAAAAGCATTCTTAAAGTTTGGATTTTCACCAAAGCTTTGACTTATTAGGTATATTTTTAAGTCAAATTAACTTCTGTTTTAGAGAAAGCTTCTACATCTTCAGATTACACACAGCAGACTAACTTATCAGAGCTCAAACAGGATTTATCTTGTTTTTGTGTTTAGGCTCATAAATCCTCTCTGAGAAACTAATGTCGAATTTATCTTGTACTTTCTGAATTTCTGCAGTCAATTAATGCTTATCGTGTTGTGCTCTTTTTATCTTTTTTGTTATTGGTGTGCTTCTATTTTGGATTTACTGAAAAGGCAACTAATGAGGATGCAAACAAAACAGAGAAGGAAACAAGTTGCAAATGTTTTTTTTTTTCTTCTTACAGCTGCAGCCGTTCAAACTTCTTCATAGTCTCAGTGCGACTAACGAGCTTGTTCGAGTCCAAATTGCTACTTCATGAAAAAAGACAAAAGTGTCTCTGGGTCGGCACGAGGGCACCCGAGTGGGCTCATTTTCTCCCCGAACGGCTGAGATGTTTTTCAAACAACGTGGAGGCTAATTTAAAACAAACACATCGAGGCGGGAGAGGCTACAGTTTCCCCGAGGCTGGTGAAAATTCAGCGCCGGCGCCAGCGAGGGGGCCGCTGCGTGGAGAGGGTGCGGACAGCTTACCTAACTATGAGGAAAAACAATGACGACGCTCAAAGCCGGCGCACAACAAGGCCTGCAAGAGCCCAATCAAATGCTACATTTCCTCTCAATACACTCCGCCTCACAGCACAGAGGAAGAAACGGCACGTAAAGGACAAAAAAAAAGACAAGGCATACGGAGAAGGACTGTCATTTCATGCAGAAAAATGAAAGGCATGATAGGTGTGTTCCTTTTATCCAAACGATGAGTGATGCTCTTGACTCATCAGCCATGAAAACAACTCATTTCAAGGGTAGTGAAGATGGAGCAGGAGATTTGAGGGAAACTGATGGACAGAGAGGGTTTTTTTTTTTTTTGTTTTTGCTTTTGTTTTTTTTCGTGGGGGAAGGCGGGTAGCTCCCTCATGACCCCTCAGAGACAGCAGAGGAGAAAGAAGGAGGACACTCATGAGGAGAGGAGCCGTCGACTAGAGGCTAAAAACACACAGAGAGCACATGACAGCTTTTCTGTTTGGAGGCACGAATGACGTGATCTGATTCTTGGAAGAAGTCCGTCTCCAGGCTTTTATGAGCTCATATGACCTACAATCAGAGGAAATCCAGAGATGACTAATAAAAAAAATTAAGGTGAAGGTGCAGAAATGTAAGATAAACATCGACATCTAGTGATTACTTCCTGAAAGTTTCATTAAAATCTGTCCCCTGGTTCGAGCTAATTTTGCGAGAAGACAGACAAACACACACATACATTCATAGAGGCAGATACATGATCACCCACAACCATGAAATGTGGGTGATAATGCCACCACACCTCCTGAATTAGATAATTATACTTCAAGCAGTACTTTTTTTTGGTAAAATACATGTAATCAGGCAATTAAGAAGTACCTAACATTAATGACGCTTCTCTGCTCCATTAAAACTTCATAAAGATAAACCTGCCCAGAAATCATAACTGCTTGATTAAATTCCAGGAGTGTTAAACAGCTTAACGGGGCAAATATTGACCCAAATATTCATAATTCATTTGTTTTACTTTGAAACCTGAAATGTGCTTCTCAGTTGGACTGAAGCGTCACGTCTCCCCTCCTGCCATTCTCTCTTTATTTTCCTCCCACTCACCATGTCTCATCACAAATGTCATCAGCACCCACTCCGGTTGATGCCTGTTAATATGGCAACGTTATTGTCTGCCCATTTGTTGCTGCTGTCTCCATTGTTTGCTCTCACACTTGACAAATTCATCGAAAGGGAAGAAAAAAGAAAGGGAATGGATGGGGAAAAGGGCTGCAAATGATGCAGTTTTTGTACAATTGATTGTGTAAGTCTGGCAAGGCAAGTTGTTGTCTGCAAATGGGGCACAAAATGGGTACTTGCTTGTGTAATTTTGCACATGTACCATTTGTTCAGCCATTACCTAGCTGGGACGTGGCCTCTAAACAACAGCCGCCATGCATCCTTGCAAGACTAAAGTGGAGATTTGGTTTTCAGCATGTGAAACTGAATTGATACAAATGGACTGTATGTTTAA